>PVKA01014093.1:0-53289 GCA_004027165.1 Ctenomys sociabilis | reverse complement strand
TTTTTTTTTTTTTTTTTTTTTTTTTTTTTTTTTTTTTTTTTTTTTTTTTTTTTTTTTTTTGTCTTTTTGAGACATGGTCGCACTATGCAGTTCAGGCTGGCCTTAAGCTCACTTTGTAGCTCAGGCTGGTCTCGAACTCACAACAATCCTCCTGTCTCAGCCTCCCGAGTGCTGGGATTACAGGCATGTGCCACCACACCCGGCACAATTTTTGATTCTTTATAGCATTTTCCATTCAGTTGGGATTTTGTTTTTCAAGTCTATTCCTGCGCAGGTGTCTTTAAGATTTCTATCTACTCTCTTTCAGGAGATTGAGTGCTTCTGTTTTAATATTCAGATGTTTAATCCACTTTGATTTTAGCTTAGTGCATGGTGATAGACCTGGGTGTAGTTTTAGTCTTTGGCATATAGAGAGTGAATTTTTTAAGCATCATTTGTTGAACAGCATATTTGTTCAGTGAACTATTTGGCCCCTATGTCAAAGATATGTTGGCTGAGCATGTTTTAAGTTTTGTTTTGCATCTTCAGATCTATTCCATGGATCCTCAGGTCTGTTCTTCACCACTACCATGCCATTTTTAATAACAATAGTCTTGTAATATAATCTCAGTTCAGGTATTGTTATGCCCACTAATTTGTTTTTGTTGTCCAGAATTATTCAAGCTATTCAGGATTTCTACTGGTTCAAAATAAATTTTAGGACTGTTTTATCTAGTTCTGTAGGCTATGATAATTGTATTTTGATTGGTATTTTATTAAATCTGTACAATAATTTTGAGACTATGTTCATTGTTACTGTGTTGATTCTTCCTATCCAAGAACAAGGGATATCTTCCCATTTAACTATAAGACCTAAAAATCTCCTTTTTCAGAGCATTGTAATTTTCAATGCTTTTAATTACTTTGTTAGCATTTCTTTTTTTCAGTGATTTGCTAAAATAAGCAAATTTTGACTGCTCTCTTCTCTTTACACTGTTTACCCATATGACATATGGTTAAATGAAGTAAAGAACTTGTAGTCTAAATCTTATGATAAAAATTGATTTAGGGAATTAGATAATATATATTGTATTATCAATAATGTACTCACTATTCATAAATGATTATGGCAGTTTTATGTAAATCTTCGCATCCACATTTTCTAACACATGCTTTCTGATTTTTCGCAACAGTATTTACTGCAATTTGATTTTCAAAATTGTTCTCATCTCTTGGAATAAGCCTTTTGCTTTAATTTCCTAGATATTTATTTATCAAACTCCCAACAGCTATTGCCAAAGTCCCAGTGATCCTTTGAAGAAAATAATTTATTATATTGTAACTCAGTAAATAAATCTGTATGAAAGGAATATATAGGACAATGGTCAGGCAGACCCCTTAGCCGAGGCATGTGATTCCTTTCTTGAAAGCTTCAGATGGCTTCCTCAATAGCTCACAATATAAGCGATGCTTGCCATGGCTTTCCTGGCTTTTCCACTGCCTTTGTGTGGCTCTCCACACAACTCCACATTTTCAAATTCTGCTGCCCTGGGTGCTCTGGATACATTCCTGCTCCTAGAAAATGACAAATTTAAACTCTCAGTTTAGGAATTTTGTAGTAATCATTTTCTGTTTACTTTTAAAATTTCCTCCCATACAATATTCAACCTGTTCAATTACTTCCTTTAGGTCTCTAATAAAATGTCACTCTGTCTCAGTAGTTCACCATATATTATAACACATATGCATATTCAGAAATGTCCACCTTTATATTATGTCTATTGGTCTATTTAATTTATTTTATATCTCTCCTTTAAGCATTTGGTTCATGAAAACAAATACTTCTTATTTACAGTTCCTGATATATTTCAAATTGGTAAATAAGTACCTGGTATGTAATACGTTTTCTAACTGTATGGCTGAGTGGAAGAATGGAAAACTGTTGGGCTATTTCTGTTTATCTATTCCTTTTTTATCTAGGTCGGATATTATAATAATCACATTTCAGAGGTTGTTTTCAGGTCTGAAATAAAGGGAAGCCACTAGGCTCAAAGAAACTAGGTAATGCTAATGTATGATCTTTCAGTCATGAATTATATTTTGGTTTTGTGCTTGACTATCTTGTTCTCATAAGTAACATTTGCAGACTACAGTAACTAACAGAAAAAATATATGTAACACAGAAAATAGAAAAACAAGTGACAACAGTAAAAGTTGATCTAATAGGCCAAATGATATTGGAGAAAAAAAGGAAATTTCAAATGACAAAGTAAAAAGATAAATCCTAGAGGTCTGATTTCTGGTATGGGTTATAGAACACTTCATAGTTCTTAAAATGAGCATAAGACAAAATACCCGTATAAGAAAGTATCTGTGACATCTCATTAAAACAGAATAAGCATTATGAGAGTTTATTATAATATTATGGATTTCACAATAGATTGTGTTCAAATTTGAGTATATTGAAAATTACATTAATATAACAACAAAGCTCACTATATATTCTTTAAAGTATTTTCACTCAGAACCTATTTAGGAAAGTTTCAACATATATCTATTTATGCAAAGGAGTTTCTCTTCTGCAATTACTGAACAAACAAGCTATTAATTGGATTTTTTGAAGTTTTTATGGTTACCACACTGATATGTAAATGGTAATAGTTTCATTGTTAGTACTCTGCCTTAGCATTGCAGATTATCTGCCCTCCAGGAAGAATGTAGCACTCATAACCACGTTCCCAGCATTGGATTATGAATTAGTCACAAACTCTCGAAGAAGCCATCCCATGACTGCACGTGGCATTGAGAACACCTAGGCACAAACCATAACATTCTTCTCCTGGCCCCACAAGGACCCATGCCTATTGCTTTCAGAAAGAGACATTTTAATCCATCTCTAAGAGATGCCAAAGTCCTAAAAGTTTAAGCATTGCCGAACAGTCCAAGTCCCAAGTCTGCTACACGATTTATGGCAAACTCTTAGCTGTGAGCTACTGTCTGAATGAAAAGTTAAACATTTCAACAATCAGTGACACAAGATGCACAATACCATTTCAAAAGGTACAAATCGCAGTAAATAAAACATTGGGACCAAAGCAAGTCCAAATTTCTACAAGGCAAGCATTAAATCCTGTCATTCCATGTGGAACATCCAAAGTAACCTGGCAAATTGTTCTTTTTCCATATCCTATAGAGACTTAAAGTTTAACAGTACTTGATGGAAAATGCATGTTCCATCTTAGGCCTAAGATGTTTGATATACAGATAGTGAGGTTAAACCCAATGACAGGGCCAGGGATATAGCTTAGTGGCCTAAGCACCTGCTTGGCAAGTGCAAGGTCCTGAGTTCAATCCCTGGTACCGCAAAAAAAAAAAAAAAAAAAAAAAAATAAACCCAATGACATATGTTGTAGGATAATAATAAGCTTCTCTTCCAGAGAGTTAACACCCTAAGTTTACAGACCAAATACTAGAGAAAAAGAAGGGCTTCAAGGACAGCCAACATTTTGGCCCTAGCCTTTCAAGGTCAGTGAGGACTCACAACAAAGGAGAACCTGTACTGTAACATCATTTAACTTAATTGTGTTTTAAATTTTCTGATCAAGGAGATTATGGGGCCACAGAAGACTGTGTTCAATGATGTAGAGTGTGCCTAAAGAGAGTCATATGGAGAGAAAACATTCTTTCAGGCTTTCACAGAGAGCAAATGGGTCAAGCAATGGCTGTGACTTGTACATGGCTGACACTGACAAAGGATTTACAAAGTGTGGTACAGGGTTTTGGGATAAGTCCCGAAGGGACTTGACTGACTTTTGCAGATACAAAGTTACATTTCTTAATATATAGGTATTGCTTTATCTTTGTCTTTACCATCCAGCAGAGAATTGTAGAAATGAGGTACAAAAAGTAAAGCCATGTTAATATACTGAGCTGTGGAAGGCTCAAGTCATCAGATTTGAACACTGCCAGTGCTGTGGATAACCCACTACTATTGTGGGCTATTGGACTATATTGGAATATTTTGCTGAATTCATGCACTTACAATATTTGGATGGCAATGGAACAACCATCTCTGACAAAACTAAACAAAAAATGGAATACAAATGAATGACCACTTTGCATCTGTATATGCAAAATAGTTAGGATAGATATACAGCTACTTTCTCTTAATTCAATAAGGAGAAAGATTTGTACTAATAGTGTTTAGGGAGGTTATCATGTCTGCATCTTGTGCTACAAATGACTAGTACAAAGACAACAATGTGCAATGTATTAATTGTTATAACTCTCCTACCAACCTGTTTTGAAGCTGTCTCATTGCAATTTTTTTCTCAATGAAATTAATAAAATAAATAAATAAACTCAGGGTATGATAAGTAAGCAAGATATTGATGTTACTTCCATTTTCCTGGTATGGCTGCTAACCACTTAGAATATTTTATTATCTGTTTCTCTGATTAATTTGGTAATAGGTTCAGTGGTTAAAAATCATTAGTTGAAGTAAATATATATTTACAGTTAAAAATAAATTGTGAGCTGCACGCAGCTCCAGCTCTGTGGCACTTTTAGTGGTAGCTCCCTTAGCTTCTCTTTCAGGCTGACTTTGCTTCCTCTTTGTAACTTTCCTTAGATGACCCACATTCTTGGCTTTTATTCATTTCTAGTATTTCCATTGAATGTTGGGCTTCTCTCACTGTGTGGCCTCCCAGGTCTTCTCCTGAAATAGAGATGGAAGCCTTAACATCAGAACTCCTGCATTTTGTATGTACCTAAAAACAGTGCCATGAGTATGATATCAAGCTGTGCTGAAAATTGGAGCAGTAGCTGCATTTTCTTCTCTCTTCGCTGTATGGATCGAGTGTCCGAATCACTGAGCACTCTGACCCTGATTATCAGGAACAAATTCTCTTTGCCACTGCCACTCTGGGACCTGGTGTACCTATACTGACATTCTGGAACATGGTGCTCTGCTACTTTCTCCTCAAATCAAAGTCTCTAACTTTTGCACTTTTGATGATGCAAAGGTTGGAGACCTACTGCTCCTGTAATGCCCTCAGGCAATATTTTCTATTCTCTTATTCTTTCTCTGAAATAGAGATCTTTTCAGCTGTATCTTTTCAGTCTACAGCTTTATTGGTACTTTCTTTTAGGCAAAACTCACAACATTTTAAATCATCCCCCTGGGCTCTTTGCTCTTGATTCTCCATATAAATTTGATAAAAATTCCCCTAACATATCTGTGCCGCTGCCTCAACATTTGACTGCCTTGAAATTTCTTTGCCAGGTTAATGAGTATGCTGTACTAATCTTAATCTCATGCAAAGACTCTGGACATGAGCAAAATTCAGACAATCTTTCTGCCAATCCATAGCATACATCATCTGCTGCCCTTCTTCTCAGCAGAAACCTCTACACCTGCTATTTACAGGCAAGATTTCTATCAGCATTCTGGTTTTCTGAGCTCTGAGTTGAAACTCTCACAAAAAAAAAAAAAAAAAAAAAAAAATTCTGAATGCTCTTGTTGGCAATAACTCCAAGCCTTTCCTATCTCTTCCCATAAGCCATTCCCAAAAACTTGTAACCCAGATGATCAGATTTAGTTACAGGAATGACCCCACTTCTTATACCAAATTGTCTTAGTTACTGTTCTCTAATTGCTGGGACAAAATAATCAACACCCAAAATTAAGGAAAGGAAGTTCAACTCACAGGTTTTGGAGATTTCAGGCTACACTTGACTGGCTCCAAAGCCAAGTGCCACATGGCAGATGGCAGCTGTTCATGGCAGCAGAAAACAGCAAAGAATAAAGAGAGAGCAGCAGCTGTTGCAACAGTTAGCCTCTTTCCCCTCCTTACATTTGTTTGCAGATTATGTGCCCCAGGGAAAGTATAGCACTCACACTCATAATCCCAGCATTGGATTAGAAATTAATTACAGACTGTAAAAGCTGCCCCAGTGACTGCATGAGTCTTGAGGGCATAACCCAGACATAAACAATAACACCTTCCTTTTGACTGATTCAAGACAATGTGAAGTAGAAATTAGACAGTCTATCATAACCTAGATTCAGAAGTCAGATACCACTTGATTGTAACATGCAGTAGTTTTCATGGCTCATCATTCTTTAATTTGGGAGAGAAAAACACAAAGTGTAGCCACCAAGGAGTGAAGACCATTGCAGGTTACCTTGGAACCTGACTACCATACCCAGGATTGTCTTTCTTTCTTTCTTTCTTTCTTTCTTTCTTTCTTTCTTTCTTTCTTTCTTTCTTTCTTTCTTTCTTTCTTTCTTTCTTTCTTTCTTTCTTTCTTCCTTCCTTCCTTCCTTCCTTCCTTCCTTCCTTCCTTCCTTTCTTTCTTTTTCTTTCTCTTTCTTTCTTTCTTTCTTTCTTTCTTTCTTTCTTTCTTTCTTTCTTTCTTTCTTTCTCTTTCTTTCATCTGTCTGTCTTTCTGTCTCTCTGTCTGTCTATCTCTCTTTCTTTGTTTTTTGGTATTTTAGGGAAATGTTTACAGGGTGTTCAGGGTTTCACTACATTGGACTCCTAGTGATCTTCCTGTTCACAGCCTCCAAGAGCTGGGACTGTAAGTGCATGCCACCATGCCCAGTCACAATTACTATCTCAGCTCTCCCCTTGGGTGGTGCAGGCATGGCAGGCTTGGGAATTGAACTTCTCACATCTGTACCTGCTTGCAGGCACTTTAATCTGCTGAGCTATTTGACTGATCCTGTTTTATTTATTTCTTTGAGTCTTCTTTCATTTATCAACTTTATACTAACAGCTGATCATACATAGTACATTTCCAAATCTCCTGTCTGTGATTAGGGAAGTGCATCTAATGCTCTAATATCAAGCATTCAAAATTAAATACCTATTTTCCTTTATTTTTATCTAATGTAGTCTTTGGTCTCTATATTTTTTTTTAATTCATAGCTTGTCTTTTGACCCTGATTTTAATGTATTTTCTGGCAGTGATTTTGAAGTTTAAAATATTTGTTATTTTAAAATAACTACTTCCTGCCCCTTTTTTAAAATATGAGAATAGCCATATCCAGAAAGTTTGAGTGATTGAGTTTCACATGGTTTGGAATAAGATTCAGTTTTCATGACTCCTAATCCTTAATCTTTCCTTTGTAAGTTGCTAAAACTGAATAATTCCATTCAGGATAAGAAGCATTTGTAAATTTAGTGTTAGAGATTTATAGGCTGGTCATAATGCCAGCAGCTATAAACTGTTCTCTGGATGAGTTTCTCCTCATTACGCTGGAGTTTCAGCTCAACATTTCAAAAATGTAGGAGAATGAAATGGTGTCTCCCCCAAAAAGAAAACGAAAGTAGTGAAAATATTAGGAAAAATTGTGAGCTTTAGAATTGTGTTAATATTAAAGTTCTAACAATAAAACAAAATTTGAGGAAAAATTATTTGTATAATGTCCACTCTGTTTGGCATGCTTTACTGAACAAATAACAAGCAAATACTGTGGAATCATTGAAAGTAAAATTGCATATGTTTCCTTCATCTTTCAGTATTTAGCACATCTGTATTTGGAAAAATACTCTTTCTTTTCAAATAATGAATTTTCCCCTTCCAAAATAGGTTATTGCTGTTAGAAGCAGAATGCTGGTGGGCTGGATTGCTTCATCTGTGAGTCAAGGATAAAATGAAAATTACTTGTTGATGCACAAAAATAATGCAAATAGAGATTTTTTCACAATTGAACTTCATATGCTGAGGTATGATTCATCATTTTATGATTCTTAACTATCTTTCTTAGCCTTTTTACTTTCACATAGAATTTAAAACCAGAAAAATAAAATGCAAAATCAAAGCAAAAGAAAATTATGCCGAATGGATATCCTTCACTTTTTGCTAATTTATGCCTTATCAAAATATCTGTTCTTCAATATCTCATTTGTAGAACAGTTAGAATGCAAGAAAAAAAGCACTATTTTTAACTCCTTAAGTGCCTTTTAAGGGGAAGACAACAAACATTTTAAGTCAGAATTTACATTAAGTATCTAGTATTTCATATTTTAATATTTTATTTCTTAAGGGTTAGGGTTCTCAATATGTCTGCAATAGTTGCAGTGTGAATGGTTGCCTCAACTTTCCACAGCCCTACTTCTGAGTTAAGTCTAGGAAGAAAGTCTTCTAATATCATTATAGTGTACTGCCCATCAAATTCCCTGAACCCAACAGTCAGCATTGCCTTAGATAGGGCCTACCACAACATGAAAAATTCCAATGTGGTTGTCAGGTTCTCTGTCAGATCACTGGACCTGACATTAGAACTATAAAGATGGTGCCACCATTCTTTTCTCTACAATAAATACTTAATTATTTGTACTATGTCTTGTTAGATAAGAAGCCATACAATTGATCAGACCAGGCATTCTGATTTGAGAAGATTTATTGGAGGTAGGAGCAAGCAGGCTAGCTGTCTAGTGACCAACACAGCAGCAAACAACGCAAGAGCTTTTAAGGGGTTTTGTGGGGAGGGTGTTTGCAGGCTGGAATAGCTGAAGCAGAACTAATCTTGGCAAGTCTACCAGGTCTGGGGGACTTTTGATGTTAACAAAGGAAAGTTTCTATAGTTTGGCTCTGAATGGGGTAAAGGGGGAGTGAGCTGAGACCAGGGTACAGAATGGGGCAGGGTTGTGCTGTGATTTGGGTTTTGTTCTACAAGGGACTAGCAGGAAGAGAGTTTGGTAGCAGGGTGTCCAGGAAATTTGAGTCCTAGCCCAACATGTATCATCAGTTAAAGTAGTCACTCAGACTGAATTCCATAGAGAAAAGATTTTATCTTACAAAGAAGAAACAGATATCAAATATTTTGTTTCACTGATTTAACTAATATTCCTTAGTAAATGAGGTAAATTTATATATATATATATATATATATATATATATATATATATATATATTTTTTTTTTTTTTTTTTTTTTTTGGAAGAACCAAAGGAATATAGGTAGACCCAGCAGTGATGCTATCAGTCTTTTGGCATTTCACAAGGGAGTTAATTTTTTAAGGGAGTTAAAAATTATTGCATTAGGATAAATGCATACCCATTTTTATAGCAGCATAATTTATAATAAGTAGATCTTGGAAACAGCTTATATGTCCAACGAGAGACAAATCCATAAGGAAAGTGTGGTATTTATGCACAACGAAGCACTACTTCCCATAAAAAAACTAAATCCTAGTCATTTGTAGCAGAATGAATATACCTGGAGACCATGATGTTGAGTGAGCTGACGCAGATCACAGGCTTAAATACTTTATGGCTTCTCTTAAATAAAAAACTAAAACTGCAAATAAAAACAAGATAAAAAGTCATCAATAGGAAGCTGGGACATAGATCTTTCAAACATGGGAGGAGGATCAGGCATGGTGGAAGGGGTGGGGTGGGAAAGGAAAGGTGTGACAGAAGGAATTGAGATGCATTATGAACATGTATAAAATCCCATGATAAACAAAAATTTACATACAGCAAACCTACTAGTGCAAATAAAGTAAAACAAAAATCACTGAACAAAATACTTGCAGGGAAATTTTTACTAAATAAAGTTCTACTGGACCAGTTGGCCAGTGCATGGTACTTGTACTTAAACAAAGCCAGAAATGAGACTTCAGAAAAAAATCCCTGCCACAAGAAAAGCCATAAACTTGCTATTCATTAGAATTAAAGATAGCGGAGTCCTTTTAAAAGTTATTATTATTTTTTGTATTTTTAGGGAAGGTTCTACAGGATATTCAGGGTCTCACTACTAGATTGGAGTCAGAGGGATCCACCTGTTTACAGTCTCCCAAGAGCTGGATTACAGGCATGGGTCACCACACCCAGTATCTAAAAATTATTACTAAGCCGGGCGTGGTGGCGCAGGCCTGTAATCCCAGCACTTGGGAGGCTGAGGCAGGAGGATTGTTATGAGTTCGAGACCAGCCTGAGCTACAAAGTGAGCTTAAGGCCAGCCTGAACTGCATAGTGAGACCCTGTCTCAAAAAAGACAAAAAAAAAAAAAATTATTACTAAATGATGCTTAAAACTATGCATTTTAGCCTGGCAAGGGCAGGGGCCTGAGTTCAATCCCAAATTAAAAAAAAAAAGAAAAAAAAAAAACCTATGCACTTTAACTAGGTGCCATATAAGGGTTGCTACGTGTATAAATTATGTAATGTTTAATGCTTAAGCACACCTTGAGCGCTGTCTGTGTCTTTATGTTGAAATCTTTCAAGACGCTGTTTTATAGCCTTTTACAACCAGTCTATGATCACACCAGTACTTCTGGCTTCTCTCTAACTGTGATTTATCTCCTGTGGGCCAGTGTCCCTCCTCAATCCTCCCTCCTTTTCAATTTTCTCAGTTTCTGGGATCAACATTTCCAGAGTCACCCTGAAGCATATGACCTTTATTTCATTAAGATATATACCAAGTGGTGGATTTGCACATTATTAGGGACTCACATGATGTTGTTTATCATGACAGTTGATAATTTACATTCCCACCATGAAGATACAAGGTTTGCTTTCTCTACTTCTCACCTGCACCTCACGATTTTTACCCTCCTAAAAATTGATGGAATAAAGAGTTTTGATGAGCACTGTTGAAATGTTGTGTAGAAGGTGCTGCCACTAAAATTTTCCCAGTGTTTTTCTTTTTTTAAGGCCAAATTTGGGAAGTGCTTTAGAAAAGAAGACCAAAGAATTGAAAAACGACGTATCTTCATAAGCAACAGATTTTATTGGCAGGTTAATGTTATTATAACCCATGTATATTCAACTTCATAATGTTTCCATGGGTTTTGGAGCTTAAATTCAGAGAGGCTTACCACTTCTGTAGCCTGTGTTCAATTAACTATTATTTTGTTTTGTTTTGTTTTGACACAGGGTGTCACTGTGCAGTTTACACTGGCCTTAAACTCACTTTGTAGCCAGGCTAGTCTCAAACTTACAAAGATCCTCTTGCCTCAGCCTCTTGAGTTGTGAGATAACAGGTGTGTGCCAACATACCCGGCTTACGTGGATAATTTATTTTTTGTTTTTAATTATTTATTTATTTATTTTGTACAGGGTCTCACTATGTGGCTCAGACTAGCAATGATCCTCCTATCTCAGCCTCACCATTACTGGAATTACAAGCATGTGATATCATCCCTGGTTTCAGTGGCCAGCACGGCACTCTGGGGGCTCCCAGGGCAGCACTGCAAGTGGTACTGGAGTTGAACTGGGGGTCTTTGCACTTGTCATGAAGACCCTTAGATTGCTGAGCTATCTTCCCAGCCTTGATTGTTTATCCTTGAAGGATAAATGTCACAGAGTAGTTAGTATGAACCTTAGACATACATATATACATATATTTTTTTTCTTCCTTTATAAAAGTTTGGAACCAGAAGCTCTGAAAACTATAAGCAATTGGATGACTGTAATGTAAATGTTACCTCCATCTGTTCTGCGAATCTATATATACTTCATGTTATTTTTGTTAACTAGAATAAATTTCTTAAGCTGAATTCTCTATGAATTAGTTTCACAAACTCCTATTAATGAATTTTATAATTACATTTAAAAGATTTGTATGTCACAACTATCTATTTCTTGCCAGTCAAAAAATTTAAATGTGTATCAAATATCATACATAAATATGCAAACTTCTTGGAAGATATCAACTATAGCTATGAAATGTAAGAGACTTCATAGAATTAAAATTTAGTCAGAAAAATTTAATGTTAAATTTTATGTGCCACATGGGCTAACAATATGCAACTTAGAAAATGACAGTTATTTTTTGTTGTTGTTTAAAAGTACAGATTTTGAAAGGCTCATATATATAGTTGCAATGATTATAATACCAATGGCTACACTATTGCTTTAATGTTATAATGGTATAATCTTTAAATGTAGCTAGAACAAAGCCAGCTGAAAATGTTGCAACAACACAGATTTCCATGTCCTACATATGGAAATTATGCTATCCAATATTGCAGTTGTATGAAAGTTTTTATTTCTTTCAAATATCAAGTGATATTGCTGATTCCTTTTGAAACTAGAGTTGTTTTCACATAAGCTAAGCCATCAGACCATATGATTCTGAGAAAATAAATACCATTTCGAAACTAAAATGTAAACCATCATTAGGTTCTTGTTATGGTTTATAGAACACATAATTAGAAAAAGGAATCCACATTTTTGTTCTATTTGGCCGTGTAATATTGAATTTTGCATTTATTAAAGTTATTTGGTGAAAATTCAAATCGTAAGTTACACTATATCTGTTGTTTGAGTTAAGCATGTGATTATTATTTCAGTTTACCTTTCCAATAGTAAATACTACTTTTATTATCACTAGTTCAAAAGTATTATGATGCTAATAATTTCATAGCTCCACTAAATATCAGAATTCTACAGAGATAGTAACGTTTTCACGCTTATTTAGGTAACAGTTCTCTTACATCCTCTTTTAAATTTTACTCCAAAACATCTTTTATCAAAGAAGGAGAGCTTACAGGCATGATTAAAACTTCTTTGAACTCTGGTATCAGTGCTTTCACGCTTTAATTTCAATTTTTGAAAAGCATATCTTTGGGTACTTAGTGATTTCCTCATGTTTTCCTCACACATTCATTTCTGTTAAGCAATAATTACAAAGTGAATCAAGCTGATTTAAGATAACAACCAAGATTAATGCTAAAATGTAATTTTTCTGATCTAAAGTCAATTCTCATTAGAACAACTCAGCGCTGCTGGTATAAAAGTTTGTGTAAAATTGATTAATGTTAGTAATTAAATCTATATTCTAGAATAAAGTATGGTTTATTTTGGTGTAAATAATATTTTATAAGTTGCACGTGAGCCTCACAAATTTATCGGTGAGGTTTTCCAAAGGCAGCTAGAACATGGGTGGATGGTGCTGGGCTGAAGGGTGTGTGCTGCTGGAGGAGGATCTCATTTCCTTAGCATGATTCTGAGTATGGCTGAGACAGGACGAGGTTTGTTTCCATGCATTACTATTTGCTCTGTCATGTATTACCTCTCTTCTGCTCTACCTTCCTTGGAACCAGCTGACTATAGACTGTAATTTCTACAAAATCTGAGTTAAAATAAACCTTTCCTCCCATAACCTGTGGGTTTCAGGTAATTTGCCCTGAGTGAGAAAAGTAATTAAGCCATTGGCCCTTATCCAAACTATTTTTTCAATACTAATGATTTCTAAAATTCCATAAGTTAATTTTATAAAAAATTACAATTTATTTGCAATCCTAGGGATATTGAAATACCTTTTTAACAAAACATATATCTAACAAATATCATAATTGATTCTATAACATGAAACAAACTATTTAAGATGCTGTATTTGGTATGCTTCTGAGGCAATGGAAACCCTCTGGACCAATTTGAGTTTTCAGAGTTTAGTGCTCCTGTTTTGACTTGATTTTATCTAACATACAAAGTGCATCATTTTGAAAATGCTGAAGAAAACACACTGACTGTTTTCTAAAATGTCTGAAAAATTTTAAAATTGATGTCAGGTGTAAAGATGCAGAAACTCTCCTACAGCAATCATGCACTGAGTATCTCATGAAATTCAACACTAGGGGCGGGGGAGATGGCTCAGTAGAATAAGTGCTTCCCTGGCAAGCACAAGAATCTCAGTTCTGTCTCAAAAACTTCAACACTAAGGAAAAAAAAAAACAGAGAGAGAGACATGAATTGCTTTGGTCATCTTACAACTTGCCACCTTAGCAGTTCTGATCCACGACAGGTGTTTCTTTGCTCTCCCAAGTCTGTTACACGTCATATTTAGAGCTATTCATTCCACAAAATGATGTTGATGAAAAGAATTTCTAAGAGGACATTCCATTCACTAAAATTGGATTTGAGCATGACCCTAAGAGGACAATCTGATTCACATGAGATTTGAATAGCCTAACAAAAACAGGACTATTTTTTCAGGTGAAAATGCTTCATAGCTTCAAAGTTTTTTCATTCAATATTAGTCACTGAAATCTCATTGCATATAAATTTTTAAATGATAGAACATGAGAAAATATGACCATACAAAAATGAAACGGTACCACTGTTCTAGATCATGATAAAAAGTCAGCTAATGTCTATGGATTTCCAGTTTGGAGCATGTACTTTTTATATTTATAAGAATAATAGTGTGATATCACATGCATGGCATGAGACCACTGCAGTTTTATGAAGAACGGCCAAGCTGTATTTACTATAGCATCTTAAACTTCAAGTTTCTTAAGTGCAAAGTCAGAACTCAGAAGCAAAGGATGACAATGAACTAATGCACCAGTACCAGTAGAAAGTCATTATTCCTGTGGCTAAAAAGACAAGGGAGACCAGTGCCAAGTTAAAGCTGAAGTCTTTGATATATTCGTCCAAAGGTGTGGTTACCAGAGTTGCTCTTTATTTGAGAGGAACTAATGCCTAGAATCAAAAAGTTTTATATGTGCTGCTGTTCTTCATCCTCGGATCTAATCTGGAAAATTCAATATTCAGCCTCCAGATGAACAGCAGATGAGAAAAATACAATAAGAGAGACCAACAACAAACCGATATGTGTGCTTTTACGTAGTTAGGAAACAACACCATGGTCTCCCACAATCCATTGAACAGTTATATTTTCCCTTTGCATTTTATGTAAGTATTTTTTAATGTATTTGGTACAAGGTCAAATGCAGCTCATACTCCCAGTGATCTTCCTGTTTTGAGCCTGCCCAACACTGGGACTATGAATGTGCATGCCATCAAGCCCGGACTTGATCACCAGCTTAGCAGAGGTGTCGCAGCACACGGGACTGTGAATCAAACCCTGGTCTCTGAGCTTTGCCTAAGAAGGTGCTCAGTCTGTTGAGCTGTCTCTCTGGCCCTCCCTTTGCATTCTGTTTTTGTATTTCTAATCAACTCATGCCTCTTTCCTCTTGCCTCTTACCTCAAGCACCTTTCTTTGAACTCTACCTTGAGTCACTCTTTACAGGAAAATTTGACAATATGATAAGAAAGGAAAGGGGTCACTGGAAAATGGAAAGGAAAAGAAAGTACACTTTCATGCCACAAAACATGGGCTCTGCTTGATTTGGTTTCTATCTATCTAGCCTCTCTTTTCTGGGTATTCCTACATCTCTGTCTGTGAGCATGATGGACTTAATTGCCTTAGTAGATTTTCTTGTATCTCTCACTTTCAAAACTTTCCTCTTGTCAATTTAACCCCTTACCTGAATTTGACTGGTTGAAAATCAAAGGCCTCATATGTTTCTTGTAAGATTCCTAAGATCTTCATCTAATATCTGCTAATATCTCTTCTGGTAGTAGCTATTGCCAATATGGATAAATTGGAGGTGAGTTTCATTTACTTGTGAAATATCTGTCATTATAGTATTTACTTACAAAAAATATCTTACAGAGATTTCTAGATAAATTTTGACCCAGTCTGTTCTAAAATTCATTAATTTCATGACAGTTAAACTCAGTCTTTTCAACTATTTAATTTTATCTTGTCTACTGCATTTTCTATTTCAGATTAAAATGTTATGTAGACTATTTTCCTAATCAAATAGTTTTAATTTCTTTTGTCTTTCTTCAAAATAAATATTCATACACACATTTGATTATTGTTGACTTTTTCTTTATGTGTGTTGCTTTCTGCATTCTAGTTATTTTTTAGCTGCATTCTATAACATATTATAGACATATTTCTGCTCATGACTAACTGCAGTAGAGACAATTATATTGCTTAAGAATTATAATGCAATTCGTTCCCTGGCATGCCATGTGGGCCGTACCTCAGGAGCAAGATAAAATGGGTTGAGATGCTGTGTCATGCTAGCCCACCCCTGGGGCATGCTGAGACAGCAATTGAGACTGGGGGAGGCTGAATACAGGCAGATCACTATGAGTCCAATCTACGTAGTGAGACCCTGTAGACCCTGTACTAAATACAAAAAATAAATTAATTAATGTTTCAAATCACTTTTATCTTTTCTTTTTTTTTGTCTTTTTGAGACAGGGTCTCACTATGCAGTTCAGGCTGGCCTTAAGCTCACTTTGTAGCTCAGGCTGGTCTCAAACTCACAACAATCCTCCTGCCTCAGCCTCCCGAGTGCTGGGATTACAGGCCTGCGCCACCATGCCTGTCTCAAAGCATTGTAAAGCAAATCTCAAGCATCACGTTATTTTATCCCTACACACTTTAATATGAGTTTCTTTCTTTCTTTCTTTTTTTTTTTTTTTTTGTCTTTTTGAGACAGGGTCTCGCTATGCAGTTCAGGCTGGCCTTAAGCTCACTTTGCAGCTCAGGCTGGTCTCCGACTCACAACAATCCTCCTGCTTCAGCCTCCTGAGTGCTGGGATTACAGGCTTGGGCCACCACACCTAGAGAATGAAGGAGCTGGGGATAAGGTGTACCCCGCCAGGACCCTCCCTAAATAACGCACGTCCTTCAGCCAGACTCTACTTTGGAACAACATATTGAACCTATTAGCGAATTAAGCTACCAGTGGAATTATTCTTTCATGATCCAATGATCTTCCCATAGTCCCATTTCTGAACAAAGGAACTTTTGAGGAACATTATACCTAAATTGCAATGCTTATCACCTGTTTGTACTAAATTATTACACTTCTTTTTAAGTCTTAATTTTATGTCAAATGAAATTGATAAGGATTTGGTAAAGATTATATTGACTATAGATTAATTTGCATCTTTGAGATGTTAAATATTTCTGTGGGCTGGTATTATGGTTTACAGTGGTCCCTCAGTTATCGCAGAGGTCACATTTCACACACTCCCTCGGTAAGTGAAAATTAGCGAAGTAGCGATGTTACATTTATTTTATTATTTATATATATTTTAGGGCTTTTTAAACCCTTCACACAGTCTTATTAACCTTTCTCACACTTTTATAAATGCTTCTAATGTTAACCATTTATAAATTTGTAAACCACATAATTTTAGTAACATGGATATACTGTATGATACGGCAGAATCCTACCATGTAATGAAAAATCTGTGATAAATATTGTAGATCAATAGTTTTTGAAAACCAATGAAACAGTCTGTGAAAGTCAAATCATGGAATAGTGAGGGGATACTGTGTATCTCAAATGACCCTCAAAGTCTACTGTGGTTGGAATATGACTGCATATAG
The DNA here is from genome assembly GCA_004027165.1 of Ctenomys sociabilis. NCBI lineage: Eukaryota > Metazoa > Chordata > Mammalia > Rodentia > Ctenomyidae > Ctenomys > Ctenomys sociabilis. The sequence goes on along the minus strand of PVKA01014093.1, from coordinate 36,152 downwards.
GGGTGGTATAGCAAAAGTTGGATGGCTGGCTCCCTGTTGAGAGGTGGAATCTGCATGGAGGAGATGAGTCACTGGGGTTGGACAGACTTTGGATAGACCTCGCAGGGTCTATCTCTGTTCTTAGCTCTTCTCTTTTCTCTCAGCTTGTTGACCACGAACATGATCTGAGAAGATTTCCTTTGAGGAAGGCCATTTCCATCATGTTACTTCTATCTTGAACCCAGCCAACTATGCACTGAACTCGCGCAAAAGGCATATATCAAAATAAACTACTCTGCCGCTAATTTGTTGGTGTCAAGTATAAATCCCAGCAAGGAGAACATACCTGAGGTGGATATGACATGAGTCTATATTAATTTAAAATTTATTGGATTCCAATCAGTGATGTCTTCTTGTTGATATTCTGGGATTATCAGGTTGTATTGATATTTATTAGAATATAATTACTTATTTTGCTATTACTATATAGCAATGCTTTAATACATCTTTGATACTATAATTTTAGATTCATAATAGAAAGTACACATATAAATGATTTTAGTGTACAGGCTTGGATCTTGTCACTTTCTTAAACTTATCAATTTTGATGTTAGTTTTCTAGAGTCATTAAGACTTTTCTTTAACTTGTAAATTTATATGGCCTTTTTGTTTTAGTACACAGTCTACGGGGTACATACAGGCACTACAGGGTCTCACTACATAGATCGGACTTAATGACTCTCTGTTTTCAGCCTCCCAACTATTGGGTTATAGGCACGTGTCACCACAGCCAGTCTCAATTGCTGTCTCAGTGCTCTCTGAGGGCAACACAGCATGCCAGGGAATGAAACCAGGCTAATTGCATGCTGCCTATGCAGGCGCTTTAGTCCACTGGAGTATGTGGTCAGCGCAGTAATATGGCTTTTGAAGATCATCCAAATAAATTGCTAAGAATTTCTTGTAAATTGGGGTAGTAACTCAAGGTTAGAAAGCTTTTCTAGCTTGAGGGAGATTGGAGTTAAAAACCCAAATATTGAGAAAGAAAGGAAAGAAAGAAAGAAAGAAAGAAAGAAAGAAAGAAAGAAAGAAAGAAAGAAAGAAATTATTATTTATTCATTTATTTTGGGGGCAGAACTGGGGATTGAACTCAGGCCCTTGCACTTACCAGGGAAGCACTTATTCTACTGAACCATTTCCCCGCCCATGAAAGAAAGAATTTACACTTGTATTTGTATTATACTAATGATGGTAGAATATTTAAAATAGGTTTTAATTGAAGTAGAATAGAAGTATAAGTGTGCAAATAAAGCCTCAAAGACTGGAACATTTCCCAATTACTAAATATTGGTACTTTTTCTAAAATATATTTTTCTTTAACAATAAATTGAGAACTGAGTTAATACCCTCTGTTTGCAAATTATTATATAATACATTTATTTATGTATTTATTTTGTATTTTTTAGGACAAGGTCTACAGGGTTTATAGGGTCTCATTACATAGATCGAACTTGTAGTGATCCGCCTGTGTTCAGTCTCCCGAGAGCTGGAATTACAGGTGCGCACAACCACGTCCAGTCCTCAATTGCTGTCTCGGAGCAGCCCAGCAGAGAGGGGGGGCGGCAGCACGGCATGCCAGGGATAGAACCCCTGGCCACTGCATGTGCCTAAGTAGGCGCTTTAATCCGCTGAGTTATTTGGCTGGCCCTTTAAATTAGTGTTTTTTTAGTAAGATATAATGGAGCTGATTTGATTTTGAAATATTGAAAATCTTTACATTTTCATCTGTACAAATAAATAGCTAGCATAATGCCATAGAACTCTGTGCAGGTTAGAAATTCCTTTGACTATACAATTATTTATTTATTTATTTATTTATTTATTATTTAGCATTTTTTCTGCCATTTTTTTTGTGTTCATACCTTTTTTTGTGATAGGAGATGAGCATTTGGAATTCATAACCATTTTTCCAATGGGAAAGGAAAAGAAATGGGAAGGAAAAATACTTCATCCTTAGAAAATAGCTCATTTATTAAATATAAAATTGACACTTTTATAAGAACTCCCCAAATTGCTTCATTTTGCTCTAAATGCTATTACATGGGCATTCTCATTTGGAAGCAACTGGCAGAGGAATTCTATTTAGGGTACTGAGTGAGCCAACAGAGTGTGAATAAAGTTTTCGTGAGAAGAGTCATTTTCTACACTTATTTTCTTCCTGTACATACAACATACCACCTCTATCTTCAGTCTGACAGACTTTAAATCTCATTCAGTCACTTCATCTGATTGATTGTTTGATTGATTTTTATCTATTTGGTACAGGATGTTGCTGCGCAAATTGGACTCACAGCTATCCTCCTGTTTTCAGCCTCCCCAGTGCTGGGATTAGAGGTATGCACTACCACGTCCAGTCTACTTCATCTGTTTTAAACTTGGCTTCTCCATATTAAATTTTACTTTTATTTGTGGGCTATGTTAACCTAAGTTATAATTTGTCTTTAGTTAACCCACACAATATATAGTGATAATAAAGAAAGACAAAAAAGCTTGCTTTTTTGCCAATATGCAAATAAATTTACCACTAAAGAATATTTACATGTTAGATGTATTACCTTTCTAATTTTATCATGAAAGATGCTCTTCTGGTAGGATGATAGGGTTAGTAGTCAAGTTTGACTAGTAGGAGATTGTAGTGTTAAAAATTGCTTTAGTAACTGACCAATTTTACATTGTTGAAGGCCGTACCTGGAGCTCTGAATTAGAAAAAAAATATACTATCCCCAAAACTATTAAATGTTTATAATCTGTTACTACTAATCTTTTGTACACATTACTACTTGCCAGACTACAACATCAAAATAACATTGTTTTCTTTTATCAGCCCTGAAGATTAAACTCAGACTCTTCACACTGAGCTAGATCCCCTAATCCTTTTTAGTTTTATTTTTCTCTTTGGAGATAAGAGTCCTGGGAAGTGATTAAGCTGCCTAGCCTGAGCTTGACCTTGTGATATTCTAGCCTCATCCTCCCATAGTCTTGTGATTACAGACTTGAGGCAAGTCTGACTTCAGCTTTATCTTTAAGTCTTAAGACTTAAGGCACTTCACATTTTGAGCTTTGTGTCCTGTCAGTCTGGAATGGAGAATCCCAACTTTGTTCACAGCCTGTTAGGGACTATGATGTACAGCATCGTGTGAGCATCAGGTGAGGAAGCCAAGCTTCCTTAGTATCTGCCATCATTCTCATTACTGTCCGAGTTTCATCTCCTGTCAGATCAGAGGCAGCATTCTGTTCTTATGCTGAGAACCTTATCATGAGTGTCACATGGGAGGGATCTAGTTGAATGTTCCTTAAGAGAGTCTAACAACTGATGATTTGAGGTGGATGTCAGCACTGAGGAGAGTCTTCTAGTATGTTTACATTATCAGGGAAGCTTGACAGAGACCATAGTAAGTTTTGTACAATGTTACATGAACACCTTATCAGTGAATGGCAAGACAAAGTCAAGTAGCATAAGGTAGAAAAAGTGGTCTACCTTACTTATACAGATGCATCCAGTGACAAATTTTAAACCCAAATCCAATACTTATGTTAGTTTGCACATGGCTGATCCATTATTTTTTATGACCTCATCAGTGCCACTTTTCCACTGTGCACCATCTCAGTCATGGTTGTGGGATGCCAACAAGCTCACCCCTAGGCAGAGTGACTAAGAGGTAAATGCTACTAGAGAACTTCTCTGAAAAAGGGAAAGATCCAGTGATGAAACTGCAAGAGGTGCTAAGACTGTACTCAAAGAAAACACAAGATTCCTACTTAAATTACAGGTTCACTGCCATAGAAGATTCATATTCTCCAAGCCCACTGTATATGATGTGTGGACACCCACTATCTTATAAAGTCACAAAATTTTGAAAACTCCTTTATTACATGGAAACAAAGCATCCTCCTTCAAAAATCAGGCCTTAGGAGTTTTTAAAAAAAATATGAACACGAAGAAGGAATTATTGAAGGTCAGTAGTTCACCAAATGTGGCTACGCTGAATGCAGCATTGTTAGAACCTAACCACATTGTCACCACTAAGACCTGTACTATTCGTTAAGACTTGATCCTGCCTGCTGCTAAAGACATTTCTCATGATCTTTTAAGAGAGATTTAAGGGTTTTTGTTTGTTTGTTTGTCTTTTGGAGATGGGTTCTCTCTCAGCAGTTCAGGCTGGCCTTGAGCTCACTTTGTAACCCAGGCTGGTCTCGAACTCACAGTAATCCTCCTGCCTCAGCCTCACAGAGGCTGGGATTACAGGCCTGTATCACCATGCCTGGCTCAAGAGGTTGAAGATAGTATCAAGGCCCAATTGTTAGAGAGGATTAAGGAATCCCTGTGGTATGCAGTCCCAGTGAACAAATCTACCAGTGTGGATGGCAAGGAAACATTGCTGCTTTGGATGCAGTATAACTTTGCAGGGGCATTTGTGCAGGGATGTGTTGCATGTGTATTTGTTGCCAACCAACAACACTACAGCTAAAAAATTATTAATGGCATTGAATGATTATGCATTAGTAAAACTGAATTGGTCATCTTGTGTTGATGTATACGTGGACAGAGCCACTGCCATGACTGGATTCATTCTCAGTTCAAGGAAAACACTTCTGAATGTGCAGCTAGGCACTGTGTCACTCATAAGGACTACTGTCTAATAAAATCTGTCACCTGAATTTAACAATATTTTGCAGGGTGTGATTAAGTGGTCATCCACATGAAAGTGCATGCCTCTAACATATCTCTTCACAGCTCAGTGAGGAGGTGACATACAACACACAAATCTTTGTTCTTTTAGCTTTTTAGTATATTTATTATTCATCAGTACATAATCATTCCATTCCCTGTGGGGCTTGTTACAGGTACACAACACATCACAGTGTTGTTTCTGGTGCTTTCAGATGCCTTTCTTGCTTCTGGCTCCACCCCTTGATCCTCTTCCTTTTTGCAATGTGTCTGTCTTCTCTACACACACTGTTGTGGCTCTGCAAAGGTGAATCACTGGCCAGTGTGTCTGACTTACAAGACACACTCTAGATATTTGATTTAGAGAAACAGTTAACATTGGCAGTGCATTTCAGTGGTGCCAAATGGGTCAGAAATTGTGGTTACCCTTGTGATGTATTCAGCTTGCTAGAGCAACTCAGTTTGTCACATCAGGAGTGCATGACAACTGTGTTCAATCAGCAGATTAAGTGGCTGTATTTGAAGACAAATTAGAGTCATGGTGGTGACATGCGAACATTGGGAATTTTGGCACATTTCAAAACATTGAGAGAGATCTTTGAAAAACACTGAGCCACGGTCTTTTGTCTTCCAGCTGGTGCCTGATTCTCTATCTCAGCTTTCAAAAGGGTTTGAACATTACTGCCCAATCATAAAACGCTTCCAAACAGGGAAAGAATTGATCTGCTACCTATTTTTCAATAAGCTAGGTCAATCAATTTTGTCCATGATAGTGAAATATCTACTGCTTGAGATCCCAGATGATGCTGGCCTTAAAAGTGTGTTTGATATGTCATCCAGTCTCCATATTCTGGACGATGGTCAAGGCCTAATACAGTGTGGTCCCCACAGAAGCACTGAAAGCCTGTCTCCTATCCAGCACCCTACTGTGTGAAGCAGGTGAGACTCTCTGGCTGCAAGAAGACAGTTAGCATTGGCAGTGCCAATGTTACGTAGATTGAGCTGGCCTTGAGCTGAGGGATTAGGCTCCCACTTATTCTATATTATGGTGTGTTGCATAATTACTTCATTTTATTAGAAATGTAATAATAATACAGTAAAAGAAACTACAAAATAAGTGGGATGCCTCCATTCATCCCAGTAACACATCCACACCCACCCTAGTCAGGGGTAGAAACTGTCTTCCACAAAACTAGTTCCTGGTGCAAAAACATTGAGGACCACAGGTTGGTGGGTACTGTCTTAGCTATGTCATTCTACCTTCCTGCTGCAAAACTACAGTTCTTTCCTATCACTTTGTTGCATGGAACAAAACAGACAGTATTTTAAAAAGTCTGTAGGGCAGGCCAAATAGCTCAGTGGATTAAAGCACCTGCAAGCAGTTTCAGGGGCCAGAAGTTTGATTCCTGGGCTTGCCATGCTGGCCTCACCCCCAGGCAGGGCACACTGAGATGTGATTGAGATTGTGCTTGGTGGCACATGCCTATAATCCCAGCTGTTGGGAGACTGTAAACAGGCGGGTCACTATGAGTCTGATCTAGTAGTGAGAACCTGAACACCCTAAAGACCTTTCCCTAAAAAACAACAACAAAAAAAGAAACAAAAAAAAGTTTGAGGCCCAGTCATACACTGCTGCCCATGTCCTGGATGTTCTCTGGATGTTCTCCACTTCCATCAGGATCAGCAGAGCACTGTGTGACTCTTTCCATCTGGAAAGAATCTGCATTAAGGAGCTCTCAGATCATTAGATTCAAGGCTATAAGTAAAGAGGATATCTGTTAACACAACTGATTTTACCCCTTGCCACGTACATATAGTTTTAAATGCAGTAAATTTATATCTTCTAGGAATGTGCTAACAGCTGCTCAAAGTGAGAAAAAAAATGGTAATATCCTGAACCATTTCCCATTTTGCCTTCTGTCACTTACTCTGGAGTCCTTGGTCTATAACACAGCCCATATAGTAAATGTCCTTCATCAAACATTCTCCCATAATGAAATAGATTGAGCAACTTTCCAATCTTCAGGTAGGTTTGTTCATTTTCTTGTTACATAAGGGATAAGCCTATGTCATGCATTGGTTTCATTTTCCACTATTTCAAGAACATCGTTTTAAGTGCCAGCCAGATAGTTCAGCAGACTAAAGCATTTGCTGGGATGGCTCAGGAAATAGGGTTTGATCCTCAGCATTCTGTGCTTGCCTCAAACCTGCAGCATGCTGAGAAGGTGACTGAGGTTGGGTATGGTGGCGGGAGCCTGTAATTGAACACTTGGGTGGATGAAAACAGGAGGATCACTATAAGTCTGATCTATATAATGAGATCCTATACTAAATACATAGAAAGAAAAGAACATCATTGTAAAATGTGGGGAGATTTTCACTTTATCTTCCCAATGTAGAAATCACAGCACTTGTTTGTTTACACCTCCTTGCAGTCTAAGAAATGGCAGAGGATATAGATTCTGCCAATCATACACTCACCTTCAACCAGTGTGAAGGAAGCAGAGTGTGGACTGGTTATGGGGAAGGCAGAAAGAGACAACAGTGGTGGCAAGACTTCATCCATTATGTAGAAATAACTTGACTGTTCCTAGTAGCAGCTGCTGAAGCTGATACCTGGAAGCAATACAGACAACACGGGAGGTCTTGGTCATGGCTCTTACAGGGATGGGAGCAAAGACACCGACGACCACATAGTCACAATTCAAAATAGATTTAAGCATGACTCCTAGGATCCTAGCCTCAAGCATATTTCTTCAGCTCTCCAAATAGCACAGTAAGAAGGTGTTATGGTACACTGTGTCAACTAGACCAGTCTAGAAGCTTGACTAAGTTATTCAGTTGCTCTACATCCCAAAGTAAAAAAAAGTCATGTCCTTTTAGCTCTAGGATGTTCACTGTATCAACCTGAGAAGTTCAGCAGTTCAGTTAAGGGCATCAGCAAAGGGAAAAGCTTCTTACTTTGTAAACACCCTCAGCTTCCAGAACACATGGAGAGGGTGTGGGTGTGGGTTGGTAGCCTGTACACAACACAAGGGAGGGAAAGAGGCTTCTCCTCTCTTGTATGTATTTTTCTCTTGCTGCTTTTGCCACCTTGGACTGTGCTATGCCACCCTGCTTTGGAGGCAGCTGATTACAGAATGAAACATCCACAAACTGTGAGCTAAACAAACTTTTCCTTTAATTTGGGTGTCAGGTATTTCATCAGAGCAACAACAAGTATCCAAGATAGATGACTACTTTCCTTCAGGTTTTTTTTTTTTTTTTTTTTTTTTTTTTTTTTTTTTTTTTTTTTTTTTTTTTTTTTTTTTTTTTTTTTTTTTGAGACAGGTTCTCACTATGTAGATTGGGCTGGCCTCGAGTTCACTTATGTCACCCAGGCTGGCCTCAAACTCAGGGCTTTTCTCCTGCCTCAGCCTCCTGAGTGCTGGGATTACAGGCATGCACCACCAAGCCAGGTGGCTGCTTTATTTTAAATTGAACTCATTTTCTCCTTTACAAAAATTCTTTATTTTCCTTTGTAAGGCTCAAGGCATTTTAAAATTGCATCCATAAACAGAAGAGCATTACATCCTAAAGAGATACATGCTTGGAAGCACCAAGTAAAGGCTATAAAAATGCGAGTGTGGGACTAACATCCATAGAGATGAACTCTTAACATGCACATGCATGAATTTTCACATATGTGTGCACAATTGTTTGTCTTACAAAATCTGCATAAGAGTATACATGGATTAACAGAGACATAAATAATCAAATAATTATGAGTTTGAAAACTAAATAATCTAAGTAAGTTTAGCGTAGGTCTGAAGGTGTTTTTGTTTGTTGAGACAGAGCACCTTATTAAAAATAAAAGTTTTTTTATTTTTTTTATTTCCTTATTTTTTAATTCTACATTATTAGTACGTGTGTGCAGTGTATAATCATTCATTCCTTAAATGCTATTGGTACATTTAATTTCATTCTACAACCACTTTCCCTTCTTTCCCATTCTCCTCAAGCCATTCCTTAATAAAATATTTTATAAAATATAATATTTCTATATGTCCAGTGTTCATGACCAAGCAAAATGATGATTATTGGTTAGTCAGTAATAAAAACTCTTATTAAAACAGAAATATATTATTTTCACAGCTTTGTCCCTTTTGTCAGTGTTTTCATTTTAAGATTATAGTATTCATACATGAATATATGTACATATATGTAATTATGTGTATATATGAATATGTATTACACAATATAGCATACATAAACATAACAAAATTAGTTAAATGCATGTATAAATATTCACACACAATTACAGACACATGGATAAGTATGTCTCTGTGTGTATAACAAAGGAAGTTGGACTTAAATTTTCCTTCTAATTATTGTCATAAACTACTTTATTTTATTGAGCCGCCAAGATCTTTTCATTTTGGACTGATTGACTCAAGCAATAAAATTTCCCAAGTAAAAGATCTACAAGTTTATATAACACTACATAAAATTCTGAGCTAGTTTCCTTTCTTCAAAGTGGATTAAATAGATTACAAGTAAATTCCATTTTTAATCATTAAGACCACACAATACTGATAAATATAATTATACTCCTTTTCCTGCAGCTAAATCCCTTCCTTAATTACTATCAGTTTCCTGACATGTAAATGACTGTATTTTATTTGCATGTAAAATGGTTGTGGTAGTCATTTAAGACTACTTAGAGCAGAGTGGGGGCAAATCTATGGCACCTATGCTATTTGCTTTTTGTTTTTTTTTTAAGACCAACAGTGTTAATATATGAGTTGGTTTTCTTCTAAACTAAAAACACAGTGCTCAAGTTTAATTGCAGAGCTGCTATCTGATGATAAATAAGTGGGTTTGGTCTGCAGTTTGGCCTCCTGTCTCTAACATTTTCACGGCGCTGCCTTAATTCTCATTCTCTATTTGGGTTCCCCCTCTGCGAGGGACTGGACTCTCACAAGAGTGCTTCTCACACATCTCGCCATCCACATGTGCCACAAAGTGACCTTTGTGCGTTTTTCTATTCTGACCTCTGCTGCCTTTGCTCTTGTTGTTTGTCATTAACATATTTATCAAACCTGCTGCTTAAAAATTATCCTCTAATTTTTCTTCACATTTCATATTAACATTGCTATGTGAAGATTTGGAAAGACATAACCATGAATTTGTACTATAATCAACTTATCTGTTTATGTAGATTTTGAGCAATTCTCCCTATAGTTTTCATTAGGATATTAAAAACTAAGCAATGCACTTAACATTTGTACATTAACATACACTTACATTATTCATTATATGCAGTTCTCAGGGATATTAATCTATCCATACACTTTTTTTCAATAAAAATGAGTAATCTGTACAATCCTCAATGGGTCAATCACTGTGTTCTGTTCAATTAATAACTGGAAAATTTTATGATGTTATGAGTAGCATAAAATACTAGATTTTTCACAAAGAACTGTTTGTAAACATTGAATTAATTATTGATCATTTCTAATTCTAAGATTAAATAATAACATTAGTAAGGCAGTCTACCAAACCTTTCACCAATTGCAATGTTATCTTTTCAGTGATATGTCCATGTGGTTTCTTTTTCTCTTTCTTCATCTTTTTTATTAGTACATGTTTTTAGTACATGTTTTTCATTCATTGTGAAAAGTTAATTCAAGCACAGAGCACAACTTAATTTTCTGTCAGTCATATTTCCATGAATTCTGAATACTCTGTAATTCTTTAGGTGTTTGTTTACTCTTTCAAGATGAACATTGTAGGAGGCATAGAATAAGATTATTTTTTTCATTTAAAGACAGTTAAGGGATGGGGAGTTAGCTCAGTAGAATACATGCTTGCTTGGCAAGCTTAAGGTCCTGAGTTCGATTCCCAGTACTGAAAAGACAGAAAAGCAAACAATAAATTTAAAAGCATTTGTATTGGAAACAGTTAAAATTAGGCCAGATGTGAGTGTTTGTATAAGGCATGTAAGTGACAGCTATTAAAACTATTCCACTTCCTGTGGGAGAAAAATGTCCTTAAAAGCACATAGTGCAATGCACTTTGGAGATGAAGAAGCCCTGTGATGGACTCCTCTCAGAGCCTTGATTTTGCTTCACACTGGTCCCTTCTTTCTTCTTGCTTTCCACTGAAAGTTTGCCTCTCCCTCATGGGCTGGAGGGAAAGGAGTAGCACCCATGTGATTTGCTCCCTGCTATGGGATCAACTTTCACCTTTGGGTCAGTGCTGCATGGAAAACAGGAGCCTCAGCACCTTGGTGACAGTTTCCTGAATTTTAATTCAGCAGCATGAAAATAGAACCCTGTAGATGAGTGCTGGTGGCCTCTCTTTTTAAGGGGTTGTCACATTCATCAAATGAAAGTGGAGTATCACTCAGGCCTTTGGACCTGCACTGTGGTGGAGCTTCCATCAGGCTGGGCTGGGAATAGGACAGAGACACAAGGCTTGAGTGTCATGGACCATTTTCACTGACAGTACATTGTTTGATAGTAGTGGGGATTAAACTTAAGGTGTTTGATTTGAGTTACAACTTAAGGTGTTTGATTTGAGTTACAACACTGAGATGTTATAGCTGTTTATTTTGTGAGAGTTTTGCTTATTTGCACAAATGGGCTTAAAATTAATGATTTTTATGATTCAACTTTGTAGAGTGCTGGGATTCAGGTTGTTCACCACCATTACCAGATAATAGAGTTCCTTAAACATACATTTTATTTTCCTGATATACATCTTTAGGACAATTTTTAAAACATGAACTTTTATGTAAAGTTTTACCTATATGATGAGTTTTCTAGGAAAGGGTGTGAAGGTCCCCATCCAACAACTCTATAAGAAATCCCCACCCTCTGATTATGTTGCTGTCTGATTCTTTTTGCTCAGATCATTTCAATTAAAACATTATCAAGATCACATTTCTTTGTTGGCTGCAGTGGAACTCCAGAAAAAAATATTTGGAAAGGGTTTTCATTCCTCCCTTGGCAATACCAATCTCTAACACACATTTCCTCTTTTTCTTTCTCTCTTCTTTGAATCTTTTTAAAAAGTTTTATTCGCAATGCTGTTATTAAACCCAGGGTTTTGTTCATGCTAAGAAATTGCTGCATCACCTAAACTACACATCCTGTTCTGACAATGGCTTTTCTTGAAAACTCTGAATGAAATCTCGCTGTTTATATTTGGCAACCATTCAGGGAAGCTTTGCAATGAAAGTATTCATCCGTCATGCAAAGATGTAGCAGTTTGTCATTTGCTCTGTTGGGAACTTCGAAGATCTTTAGGTTTCTTATAATCACCATGCCAATTACTTTGATATAATTAAAAATAATGAAACTTTCATAATGACTTTAACACCTATGATCTTCAAAGCAATAGGATTGTATGAAAATATACAAATAGTTGCATCACTTGTTAAAGTGGTAACCTATGTAACATTGCCACACTGATAAGAACCTTGAAACTGCCTACTTTTTAGTGTGTATGAGCCCTAGCCCATTCTAGCTGAGTTGGGTAGAAATGTTGAGCATTAGTTCAATTAATCATAAAATTATTTTCAAAGCAGAATGAACCACATGTGACTGAACAGTTCAAATTTTAACTGGCAATTTTCATGTGGTAAATTGGTTGAGTTTCCCACCCTTTGGAAATCTGAAAGTATTCTCAAATTTTCTGCATAGAATATAACTCTTGCAGAGGAATAATTTTTGGTATTCTGTTTTGTTTTTCATCTACATGGATAAATGATCTAAGGGCTAAATTACATCTCAGAAGCTACTATTGGTTTTTAATTAAGATAAATGGCTATAATTCTAATAATATAGCTGCATGAAATCTTGAAAATATGAAAATTGTGTTTGGGTAGGGCTGAAAGTTGGAGTATAAATTTTAAGGACTCCAGAATTGCTATTATTTTGTTAGTGGAATCATGTATTCTTTTTATTTTTTTAATCTATCACTATTTTTTATTATTTCAAAACAAAAAAAAAAAAAAAAGAAAGAAAGACTCTAGCATTTGACAACGAACAATTTAGAGTCAGGAACCCATGACTTTGCAGTTAAGTTAGCATCCATATTTCAACTCACATGTTCTATTTCCTGTAAACTACTCCTTTGACTTATGTTAAGTTTAATTTTCTCTTTTATTTAGTTTTATCATGGGCATAAAATGTATTCATGAATTTTTCTCCTCAAATAAATATTTTCTGTTATAGTCCTTTGATGATACAATTGTGTCAATGAATTTACAGTTACTTCTACTTGGGCTCTACTTACTTTCACTATTTTCATGTGATGTGGTCTTTTTTTCTAGGCCAGATACATATCTTTTATAATTCTTTCCTGCAATGATATTTGAAAAATGTAAAAGGAGTAATAAACACCCTTTCATTTTCTATTGGAAATATAAGTTCCTGATTTTATAGGTTTCTCCTATAGTGCACTTAATTTTTATTACTTATTATTGCTCAACATCTCAGCTCTTCTCACATGTACATTATGATATCAAGACTGAAGATATTAATGTTATATGTTCTGCTATCATGTATGAATACAATAATGAGAAGTAGGATAGAATTAGTACTTGCTATTAAAAGCAAAGTAGGAAGATAGAGACTTTGCCTTAGATTGACACAAATAGAATGTTCACTGTAGAAGACAGTGATTGTCTATGATAAGAGACCACTGAATGTTAATGGCATACAGAACTCTTCTTTTCTTGATGCAGCTGGCATGGAATTCAATGGAATCATGGTCAGATATAGGGTGGATGAGGCAAGGGAAATGTGAACTACATAGCAAGAGAATAAATTAAGAGGCATTAAAAATAAATTCACTTTTAATTAGCAACATAATTAAAAGACCTCAATATTGCTCAAGACATATACAACAATGAATATAAATGCATTCTGTGAAGTATTTTCTGTATTCAAATAGCATAAATGTTAAAGTAGTAGTAATTTTACAGAATTATTCTAATTCCATTTTAATTTGCAAGTAGTATAAGCTGAGATACAAAACTATTCAAAGAAAATACAATATTGGAATGTGTATAATTTTTAAAAATGTATCTGGTAGATGGTCTCACTTGGACTCCTGGTGATTCTGCCTTTTTCAGCCCAGTGCTCGAATTACAGGTGTGCACCCCCACGCATGGACTGTGTGTAGGCTCACCACGCTTAGGGCTGGGCCAGTACTGCCTTTCATGACAAGGATCTAGAATGTGTTTATTAATAACTCCATTGTACAAGTAAATATTTAGAAATAATTGTTTTCATAAATATTGAAAGAATATGCTTCTTTTAGTTAGTTTGTTTTTGCAGAGCCAGGGATTGAACTCAGGCCCTCGCACTTGCCAAGGAAGCGCTTATTCAACTGAGCTATCTCACCAGCCCCTTTCTTTTAGTTTTGATATAAACAATTCCTTGGGTATTCAGTAAACACACTAGACACCCATACACTCTACTTGAATTTTTGTCATATAACATTAATTCCTTAGTATGAAGTTAAAATAAATTCGTATTAGACTTCACTTTGTTTTAATCTTCTTTTTAAAAACTCATAAAATTTTTTATATTAGTTAACCGGTATACCACGTAAATGTATATTTTCTTCAGAGGATTAATGGAAATTATAAAAGATCATTTTAAGTTTCTTAAAATGTGAAACAATGAATTCTAAAAGGATCAATCAACTGTTATGAAATTTAATCTAGATACATGTTCAATCTTTTCTGTGCCTATATTAGGATACAGCAATCAAATTAAAATCTAAATAAAATTACACGTGATAGACTTAAATTAAGGCTTTCCAAACCAAACAAGTATATGATAAACAGCAAATAAGAAAACAAGATCTGAATAATCTAAAAATATTCATCATAAAGTATTTGTAAACTGTAAGAAAAGAGGTTAATATTACAGTAGATAAATCTAGTAGAGATAGTAAAGAATTGCTCAAATGCAGCATCATAAGTAATGAATCATCAAAACTATGAAACTTGCATCACTAAAGATAATACAGAAGTTTTGTAATTTTGAAAAGCTCTACTTTGTTCTTCAAAAACACCATTAAAACATAGTAAGAGAATTTCAGCATATCAGACGAGAAAAGGTAAAAACATAGTCAAAAAAGTAGTATGGGCCTTGGAGGACTAAGAAGAAAGCGATCGAACATCACTGTGGAATTCTGAATAATATCTTAGAGAGAAATGAAAATAGCAGTAAAATAGTGAGCCATTTCCTTGGGCAGAAATGGCTATGAGTGAATATATTTCTGATAATTATAAAAATTACATGGGATTTTAATTTTGATGCAAGCTGGACAAGGTAGACTTAAATGTTTTCTTAATATATTTATCACTTTATATTAGCCTACAGATAGTATTTTTAATGCATGGGTTAGAAATGGAGAATAGGTCAATTGTTTGCAGAGTTGGTAAAGGGATAAGATTACCAAGTATCATAGGGAATTCTTTCTTGGTGATGAAATTCGTGAAATTAGCATTGTATCTTTTTTTTTTTTTTTTTTTTTTCTGCAGAACTGGGAATTGAATTCAGGCCCTTGTGCTTGCCAGGGAAGCATTTATTCCATCTCCCTGGCCCCTAGCATTGTATCATAATGAGGTGGTAATTACATGACTTTGTATTTGGCAAAATATAGATATATAAATAAGCTAGAAGAAATCTGAAGTAACTCAGCAGCATAAGCACTTGCCTGGAAAGTACAAGGTCCTGAGCTCAAGCCCAGATACTGAGAGAGAAAGAGACAGATGAAAGAAAGAAGGAAGAAAAGAAAGAAAGAAAGAAAGAAAGAAAGAAAGAAAGAAAGAAAGAAAGAAAGAAAGAAAGAAAGAAAGAAAGAAAGAAAGAAAGAGGTGGGGAGAGAGAGAGAGAGAGAAGGAATTCCCATATGCTAAGAAATAAATTTCATTATTTTTTACAAAATTTAAAAAGGAAATATACAATGAAAACAGTCAATAATCTGGGAAAATATTTCCAACAAGACTATGGCAACAACAAAATATAATTTAAATCCCAAAAAGAATATAATGCATGAAAAGCAATTCATTTCACATCATGCTTAAGTATAGTGAAGTTAGGAAAAAAATGGAAAAGAAACTCCAATTTTTAAACTTATATTAACATCATATAAATTATTTCTTTGATCTAAATAGTTTCCTTGGGTTTGAGTGACAACATGAACACTTATTTTGTTAACTCATTAAAGTTCTTTATGGGCCGGGCATGGTGGTGCATTCCTGTAATCCCAGCACTTGGGAGGCTGAAGCAGGAGGATTGTTTTGTGTTCGAGACCAGTCTGAGCTACAAAGTGAGCCTAAGGACAGCCTGAACTGCATAGTGAGACCCTGTCCCCCCAAATTAAATAAATAAATAAATGAATAAATAAATAAATAAAATTCTTTATGTGAACTGGTATCCTTGAATCTAAAAACATCATATCCAAGAGCAGATCATGTTTGGTACAAATTACTAAAACTGTAGGCCCTTTACCTGAGAGTTCTAAGAATCTTCTGGAAGTAGATGCTTTCAGGCTAAAGTCAGGAAAGCAAAACTATCAAATAAAACAAAGCTGATACAAAATAACTGAAAAAGAGTATTATGATACAGTTAGAAGAATCTTGATTAATCTTACAAATTTTTCTGTGTGTTTTAAAATTACATAATATATTTACAGAATGGTTATACTTTTGATTCTCCCTATTCTTTATCTATCTCATAAAATGGCCATTCACTTGCCCATATCTCTAAGTATTTATTGCTATTGGGTTTATATTTTTCTATATTTGCTCTTGATAAATGGCTATCTTGATAAATGATATCTCATATATTGCAGGAAAAAAGTTACTTTAATGCTTTCTCTTTTGTACTGAAATTATGCTCTTAGCTTTGAATTCTAATCTGGTAAAATTAGACTCTATATATTTTTAGATATTTTATCTAAAACATCCAACTGTGAGGATATAACTGAAATTGCTATGTGGAACAATTAATTAAGGAAATATTCTTTCCAGTCTGCTTTTTCCTTCTTTAGCTTGTTTTTCAAGAATATTCCTTTTCATTAAAATAATCCATTAATCTCAAAGAATGGATAATAGTCTTAATTTTGATGTGATAAACTATACAATGAGCTTCTCACTAGGGTATTAATTATTAATAGTAAAGAATATTTGAAATTGATTACTTTCTGTGTTCTGTCTTATTTTTATATCATTATCAGAAATTTTCACATAATAAAAAATCCTATCTCCCAAATGACTGTTTCCCTGAATTTTATCTTTTCTTCATGTAAGGAAGCATTTATTTGGGGTTTAACATGAGAAATCATACAAATAAAATTTGTATAAACACAGATCCACAGTTACAACACATAGGACAACGTAAAAAAAGGGAAACTATTTGGCAGCTATATGCAATTGGATAGTATGTCTTGTACACTAGAAAGTCTCTTACAAAATAACAGAGCAGCAGAAGACCAATCTTCAGTATAGTCCCAGAAGATTTTTTTAGCATCTCCTGTTTCCTTTAATGTCTTCCTCCTTAGTATGGCTGGTAATTGTTCTGGCAACAGATGCCCTGCCAAAAGTGTTCTGTTGACCACTGTAGACTGCATAGCCCTGTCCATATCCATACTTCCCATAGTTATACTCAGTATAATCATATCCACCATAGCCTCTGTAGTTCTGATCAACACTGTAGGCACTATTGTAATTTCCATATCCTTGATCATAACAGTTATTAAATCTCTGGCTCCAGTTTTGGCCCTGACTTCAACCGCAACCCTTAGTACCACCTCATTTACCAACTGCAGCATCTTCTCCTTTTTATTGTCCCTGGGTTTTAAAATAAAGCAAGCATAAACTACTTCGTATGACTTCCTAAAGTCACAGTAGACCCTTTCCTTCCTTACTGCGGTTGGATTCAACATCTAGTTGCAAGAATAAAAGTAATAGGAAATAATGATCCAGAATTTATCTCTTCACCTGAAGGAGGTCAATAGAGTAAAACTGACTTTGCTCTTGTGTCCAAGTTTACATATAATACCTCTAATATAAGCTTTTACTAAAATTATTTTTACCAGGAGAGAAAATATTAATATTTCTACAGAATAAATATGAATGGTCAAGTGAAACAGTATACATGAAAACGTACAGAAAATCCACTTGAGTTTCTAAAATGTATTTTCTTGACTATTAAATTTAAGTTACTATTAAGGAATTTTGTGATGGACTAGGATTAGCAATATAAATATGTGTATTCGCATTCCTTTAGTGGGATAATAACAATTTGCTTCTGATTGCTTATCTTACTTCTTTTTGGTACCTACTCCTTCTCAGGTCTTAATGCTAGAATCTCTGTACTTCATATCAGATTATTCAAGAACTTATGTTGCAAACTACATTTAATTATTAAGCTTATAAACAGGCATCCAGTAAGTGGCAGGTATTGAGAATCAACTGGCTAAAAAGAAACTCGCATACACATAGTGGAGAATCATTTCAAGCATATAGTTGAGCTTAAAAAATGAAAAAATCAAGCACAGGAAAAAGAATAAAGAGTTAAAGTAAAGATGAGCAATTAAAACTCCTAACTAAAAATGAAACTTCCTTGGCATACACTTAGTTGCTTAACCACCCTGCACAGGAAACTTAAAAATGCAAAAGAAACTCCTTTAAACTCAGCTTCCTCTAATATCTGGTGGCTCAGTCAGAAAGTTTCTTTAAATTCTACATTACAAAGATAAAACCCCAACTGAATGTTCTAAACCTGAAAGCCACCTGTGATAAGTATGTTCCTATGTTTCGCTCATCCATAGAAGACCTAGACAAAGAAAACACCCCAGCACACCACTTTTCAGGACACCCAAAGCAAGAGCCTTTTTCTCTTATATTTCCAATAAATTTCCAATTTAAATTCCTTTCTGTTGACAACTTCATTCTTCAATTCCTTGAGACAATGAGCTCAGGTTTTACAGTGATCATTGTTTGAGAATTGGAGATCCCACCAAATTGATAGAAAGAAAGATCCTGATTATAGAATGTTTTCCTTTTTTTCCCCCTTCTTCCTTGTTTGGTCTTTCCACTACCTATTTACAGCTTTTTGTTATTCAGCAGGACATTTAAGAAGAAAGGGGATTGGTATTTTTCTGATTGTACTGGGGAGCTTCATGCCCTCTTAGTAATTCCCATGGTCTTGGAGCTGATTTTAGAAACAACATTCCCTCACACAAAAAACTGAAGGACGCTATGAGCCAATTTTTAAAAATGATGCTGCAGCTGGTATTCTTAAAGTCACATGGGACAGATCTCTCTGGAATGCTCTGACTTCATCCCTCACCTCATGGAATATGGAGGGAATTTCTGGCCTGTTGGTCCTCACAATCCTGATCCAATTGGTCTCCCACTGGCAAGAGAGTGATTTCAGCTCTTGCTCTTTGGCCTCCCAGACTGATGACTCTTGAGTGTATCATTCCATTAACTCACCTCAAGTGTTGACAAGGACAAATCTCCTTCACTAGCCCTGCCTCTCAACACAGACTCTTCTGATGCTCTTTGCTCTTAGTTTTGAAGGTTTAATTTATTAAAGAGCAGAAACGAGCCCCGGGAAAGCTTTTAGTCTCAATATCTTTCTGGTCTTTTCTAAAACAGTTTTGAGTGATAGTGTTGGGCCCAAAGGTAAGATTTTTGTCCTTTATAACTATTGTATGCATAGCCATTATATGTCAAGGGGATGAATATTTAGGGGACCCTCCTGTTATCTTCTCGGTTGCTCTGTCCCCAAGGAAAAATGCTTGGAAATGTATTTATCAGTCAGATGGTATGAGTATTGTTTTGTGAGAGGGGATCGTTATAATACAGTTGCTTTCACCAATTGAACAAAAAGCATCTTGGTGGGCCTATCCAAGTTTGATGGCAAATTTAAACAACACAGTTATTAAAGGAGCTAACAGCCACAGGCCCTGGTCTCCAGAGGACAGCCTCTTTGTTGTCATAATTTCTCTTCAGGGCATGGCACCAGGCTGAAAAGTTCCATACTTAGAGATACATTAACATAGGCTGAGGAAGGAAATACCCATGGCTGATATTGACCGAGGGACTGAAGCACCATGAGAAAAGGGGCACAGATCTATTTCTACATGCTTGCATGGCCTCCTGAAAAAATGGTGAGAAGTGAATGCTAGAAAAAAAGTAGACATAACAGCACCACCCTTTTAAGGTGTCTGCCACCTGGGGAAGATTTACATGGAGAATAGCTTTGGATATCAAAGAAACACTTTCCTCCTAGTGACTCTAATATGGATGGCCTCAAGGAATCTACTATTTGAAAGAGATCTGTAATCTGATAGTAGGTATTTCAAATATTAAGGTAATAAGTCCAATAGTCTGCCTAGAGTCCTTCCTAAAATGGTTCTTGCTTCCACAGGTATTTAAGAAGCAAAGCCATAATTAAGTTTCAGAATAAGGAGGTAACCGAATGAAGATTCCATCTAACAATCTTCAGTTTTTCTCTACCTCCTACCTCTGATGGGTTGTAAGTTTATGTTAACTGACAGAGTAAGGTACTCAGACTATCTTAGAATATTTTTTAAAAATAGTTTCATGAGCTACATAAAAAAAAAAGAATTGCTAATTGGTGTCCCCTGGAAAAAATTATAATCTAACAATTCAAAGAATTATTATAATTTAGAAGGTAAATTCATATGAGTGCACTCTAAATGTCATTGTTTTATGTATTCTACATGTTTTCTTGTCTGCTCCTCTGCTATTTTAATGATTGGTTAAAGTACCTGCAGCTGCTTATTGAGAAGTTTTTGAACTTACATTAATTTCATTTTGAATTTTTGCTTTTGCCCTTATTTCCAGAAATAGCCAAATTCTTAAAGTATTACATTATAATCTCTGGTCAGTTTGAAGCTTACAGGTAGCTTACAGAAGAAAGCTTTAGTAACATAAAGGTCATACATAACTGAGTTAATTTGTGTGCTAACTTTCAAGTACATATTGTATTAAAGTGGACTTATAGATAAGCAGAAACTCATGATATTAGCCTAAATCCTCATTATTCACACTGCTTAATGGCAACTTAGTTTATGTTGCTCAGGAAGATAAAAATAAAGAACGTTAAAGTTGGTAATGTGATCTAGGTTGTTTGATATCAACATTTTCTTAAAATTCATTTTATAAATTCAATGTCCATTGTTTTCTATGGAGAACAACAGTCTCCTTGAGTAACCAAGGCAAAAGGTCTGGCAGCTCCGGGTCCAGCCCTGCTCCCTATCATAGGCTTTGATTTTTTTCTCTCCTTATGTTTCTCATCAACACTTCTCCTTTAACTTCCTTTCTGAGTAAAATTTCATTCTTCAATGTTGTAAGACAACGGGAATAGTTTGTATGACAAAAGAGAAACTTTTTTTTTTCCATAATTATTTTATTCCACACTAGATGAAAACTGTTAGATTTTTTAGAGGCTTTGAAAGGAATGTAATACAGAAAGTGCCAGACTAAGTTAATATAACACCACTTTGTTGTATGTATAAAGTTAAAAAAAATGAAATTGAAATATGAAAAAGAAAGCTAAAAAATGCATGCATATAATCTTTTTTTACTTTTATTTCAAGGTTTAACATTTGTAACTTTTAAAACCTGGGGGCCTATATATTTTTCATACCACTGATAAATATAAAATTGGTTATCACTATCTATATCATTTCAATTCTGAAAATTGGAATTACATGATACTACATGATATACTATGTGAGCTTAAGGGATAATATTTGTATTGTGCTTTTCTTTCAAGGTTTCATGCAAATTTTTATGACCAAATTTTAGCTGAAAACTTCACTGCAATGATAATAAAGTATAAGACCAATTTTTTGTAATCAATTACAAGAAAAATACTAGCCATTGGTATTAGAAAGGATATAGAACAAGCAATGTTTTCAATAGCTAGAACATCCTTCCAGAAAAACAAAATTAACTCCACTATCTTACCCAGAATAAGAGAACATTATTGTTTCTAGCTTTTTTTAGTTTGAGCTCAATGCCTGGCAAGTGCAAGGGCCTCAACCCAAAGAATAGAATTGCTTCATCTGCATTAATGAAGGATGCTCTGCAGTGTTCCTTAGTGAAGTTTGTTTTGCACTGTTAACTATTAAATGATTGCGTGCTTTTACATACACACACACTTTCACACTCCAGTGGACTCTTCATATCATTTCTTTCCCGCTGGTCAGGCTGATTGCTTGGATGAGCTCGCAGACTCGTCAGCATTTCTTCTGCTCTCCACCACTGTTCAGCACGTCCTTCGAGTAGCATGGATATCCACTTCACAGTTGATGGCTTTCATTAAGCCACTTAAAACATTTTGGATGATCCTCTGTCTGCTGTCATCATTTATATAACCCCTGCAAACAATGTGGAATATGATAGTGTATGACAGTATGCCAGTCACAGGAAGTAAATCAGATTTAATTCAGTGCTTTTAAATTTCAGAAAATGTAGTAGAGATTTCTTTCTTAGGGATGCAGTTGCAATTTAAGGTTTGGGTATATTAAATTCTTTGTGGAAAACCACTTTACTGATGAAGAAATTGAAAATTATGGGGAAAAAAATTAGGTGATAAAAACAAAGAAACAAAAAATGCTAATTCTGATTCAGGAAACAAGTTCCTGAATAAAGATTTCAGTATCTTTTCTGATTTCAATTTGCTTTGGTTGAATTATTATTTAACCTAATGTTGAGAGACATAATTTCATAAAATTCAAAGGATTCTTTTCAATACAAACAAAACATGGTTATTTAAGGGCACTATTTCTTTTGTATTCTTGAAAAATGTACTTGACTTATAAACTTTTCCTTGATTGAAAATACAGGTTGAACATAACATTTAAAGTTGAATTTCATTTCTTCTAGGAAGCATAAGTTTTCCCTCAGCAAAAGGACATTTATTGATAATTTGTATTCATCATTATTAAGCACTCTAGAAATTTCAAAGTTATATGAGATTCATCTAACTTTCATGCTGTTTAACTTATTGGAAGTAATGACTAATAGTTTATTAAAGAGAGAGTATTTTTTAATTGTGATGAGGCTCTGACTCACAAATTCTTTATTGTTTCTTCTATATCTGCATCTGTATACACATCTGTTTCTCCTATATGAATACTGATATCTATAACAATATTATATTTCTATATATATATATTCTAATCTCTTTGATATGAACACTATCCTATTATCAATGATATTAAATTATATATAGTTTGGAATAATTAAAATGTACACGTAGGGCTGGCAAGATAGCTCAATGGATTAAGATCATGCTTAGGCAACTGCAAGGAACAGGGTTCGATCCCTGGCACCAAGTGCTGTACCAGTCCCACCCCCAAGGTGTGCTAAGCTGGCCATCAAGACCAGGTGTGGTAATGCATGCTTGTAATCCCAGGGCTACGGAGCCTGAAAACAGTTGGATCCCTGCAAGTCTGAGCTCTGTAGTGAGACTCTGTACCAAATACATTAAAAGAGACCAAAACAAAACTATCAAATGTTCAAAGAAATTAATGGTATTTGCAGTTTTATATTTTGTTGCTTCAATTCCTTTAAATTATGGGAAATATTTGGTAAAAATGAAAACAATAAAATCTTCCCAGTAACTTCCCACACATCACACCACAATGTTCTTCAACTTACACAAAATAATGAAGAAATATACACAATTCTCAGTAAAAAATTAACTGAAAAAGATTCACAGTTAGTCATTTGAAAACAAAGCTTTGCATAAATATTTAAAGTATACTCTTAAGCAAAATAAATCAAACTCACTTGTGCAAACATCGTATTATCTCTTTGTGTGAGAAGCTGAAGAGAAAATCAAACCTAAAGGATAAGATAGATACTGGGAAAAAGGAACACATTTATTCAAGGGGAAGGAATTACTTATTCAAAAGGAGTTCAGGAGAAGGACAGGAGAGGGAGTTGGGGGAAAGAGATTTATCTATGAATGTAGACAGGATGGTTTGGACAACTGTACTGTGGATTTCTGCTGTTTTATGGAAAAGAACAGTTAATGTTCAGTTTGTTTTGGCTCCTTTTCCCCTTCATTTCCCTTTTTCTCTTTTTAATTTCTTACATTTCTATCTTTTTTCTTTCCTCTTCCAATTTTCTATGCATATATCCAGCAATATAAACAAGTAACTCAAAGACAACAGCATACTGTTGAAATATCAGTACTATGAAATACATATTATTTTGCTTAGTGAAATCCTGTATCATTTGTAATTGTTTCTACTTTAACACTATCTTGTACTCCCTTTAAAAGCGCAGGCGCAAGCACAAGCAGAAGCATGCATTCACTCATGGTTCTAAAAAAAAACAAGTCAGTTGAACAGATGAACTAATTGGCAGCCCCCAGGTGAGTAACAGCAGCAAATGGAAACCTCTCTTTACCACATATTGTAGCTGGGGAACTCTCAGAAGTATATCAACAGCTATCACACATTTGTTTTTCTAACCCTAGACACTTCATGTAAGTCACCATGAAAAAATAATCCAGGGGAAAAACAAAACCCTTGAGGACACATTACATGTAAAGGACTCTGGGAGCAACAAAGAGATGGTGATAACGGCTGCTGCACCCCCCTTGGAAGCTTCCTCTCTTTGTGGTGCTTCTGTGGGTTTGAATGTCCCATGCTCTCTCTGTCTTTCTGTCTCTCTGTCTCTCTGTCTCTCTGTCTCTCTCTCTCTCTCTCCCTCCCCCCCACTTGCTTGCTCTTACAAGGCACAAACCAAAACCTGGAAATTAAAAACAATGATATATGAGGAAGATTAGAAAATGACCATACACATCCAGGGAAATGCTCAGGCTTACAAAAGCCTGATCTTTGGCTCAGAGAACATACAGCATCTAAAACAAACAAACACACAAAAATTAAAAAAAAACAAGAAAATAAAATATTTTCTAGCTTCTAATTGTATATTAACAATTGAATTTCAGTTACTATGTGGAGCATTGAAGTATTTATGTTATTATTTAAATAAAAATCAATAAACTGGAAGTTTTTATCATTGCCTATTACAGAATCAAGTACTGTGCCACTCAGTCCTGCTTATTTGGCATAAAATTAGAGAACAGTAATTAAAATAAAAATCGGTGCAGTTCTTAGTCATGTCTGTATTATTGCAGAATTTTTCTGCTTGTTTGTTTGTGTAACTCAAACATGACCAGCGTTAAGCTGTTCTACATGGGTTCCATGAGCCTAACCAGGTGCTTAGAGCAAGGAGCTGTCTCCCCAGCCCCATTTTATCTTTTCTGTCTTGTCACTTCCTTCCTTCCCCCTCCTCCCCCCCAGCTCCACTTTCCTTTTGCATAATTTCTTCCTATTTTGCAACATCAAATACACATTTTAGTTCTTATTTTCACTTTCACTTTCTCACACCAGAAAAACAATGTGATATTTACCCATGCATGTCCAATTTATTTCACTTGAAAGTATCTCGAAATCTACTCATTTACCTATACATGTCTCATGTTTGTTCCAAAAAAGTAAAACACATTTTCTTTAATCTTAATTTCAACATCTGATGGGCATTACAGTTGTTTCCAATATTTAGTTATAATAAACATAGATGGAGATATATTTCTGTGGTATAATGCCTTTAATTTTTTTTTTTTTTTTTTGGAGGCTACCAAGAGGCAGAATAGCTGGGTCAATGGGACCTGTAGTGGTATTTTGCTGAGGAAAATCCATACTGATTTCCATAATGGTTCCAAAAGTCTCCACTTCCACCAACAGAGAAGAAGGGTTTCCCTTCCTCCTATTTCCCTGCAAAATTTAATGGTGGTTGATTTCTTGAGAACAGTCATTGTATCTGAATTAAAATGGAATCTGAATTAAAATAGACATCATTTGCATGTCCTGCATGAACAATGATGATGAATACATTTTTGTATATTTATTTGCCACTTGTAAATCTTGCTCTGCAAAGTATCTCAGAAACCCATTTTATGATAGGATCTTTGAGGAATTTGATTCTTTTCAATTCTGGATATTAGTTGAGAACTGAGGCTGCATGTGTTTTTTTGTTTCTTTTTGCCTGTTATAATTTGGTCTATTGATCCTCAAGTCTTTTTTTTCTTATAAGTACTCATGTGGTTTTCCATCTTATATCACAGCTATGACCCTTTTATAAAAGTATAATCATTAATTACCAAATTAAATACCTGTATGTTTATATATTTTCTGTACTGTCAAAACTATAGGTGTCCCAGTGGAAGCAAATTACATTAAACTTTCAAAAATTACAAATATATATTTTATAACATATTTCACTTGCACCTTATTATACCATGGTTATATATAATATGGTTTCAGATACACGATGGAGAAGATATTGATTAAGGCACTGATTAATATATTCCTGATTGTACTGCTTGATATATTGTGTCAACTTGAGAAGTTGAGAAGTTTAATTAAGTGACTCAGTAGACAATGAGGATTCTTAGTTGTAAGCATCCTAACCCTAAGAAAGAGGAGAGCATAGACACTGTGAGTTCTACCCATCCAGCCCCACGGTAGCTTGCTCATAATGCAAGGAGCGGAGAGAGGCTGGCTAGAAGCCATAGCTGCTACATTTCCCTTTGATCTTCACTGTTTTCTGATGGGATTAACTGTTACTCGCTGCCTCTTATCACGCTACCTGGGAGCCAGCGGAATACGGAGTGAAACTTCCACGAACTGTGAGCTAAACAAACCTTTCTTTCCTTAAATTTCAGTGTCAGGTATTTTGTCCCACTAATGAGTGAAAAGTAACTGAGATGCTGATACAATAAATGTTCATAGAGTGCCTGGTATATAAAATGTTCTAGCTGCAAGTAAGCCAATTTACATTTTGATGATTTTTCACAAAATCTAACAGGAAAATAGAATACATACTTTAGGAAAACGAAATACTATAGAGATAACGATTTGCCCTCCAGAAAGTCTGTTGGCCTTATACAAATATTTTATAGAAGGCTGGGAAATCTTATTTTGGTAAAATCACATGTATTGTGTATCATTTTTCTGTCTTAAACATATTGTTCAACATTTTCTGAGAAAGTTTGTAAGTTTATTGAAATGATGCACATTTTAAAACTTCTGTTTCCTTTCATGGTTGTTGTACTCCTTTTTTTTTTTTTTTTACAAATGGGCTTACTTTACAAAGTAGCTTTAAATATACAGCAAAACAAAGTAGAGAATACAGAGATTTCCCAGGTATTCTTTTCCTAAGCCCCTGTGTAATCTCCATTATTATTATTATTATTACTATTATTTGTATTTTAGGGAAGGGTCTAAAGGTGTGCAGGGTCTCGCTGCTAGATCAGACTCATGATGAACCACCTGTTTACTGCCTTCCAAGAGCAGGGATTACAGGAATATGCCACCCAGCCAGTCTCAATTGTCATCTCAGCATGCCCTGGAAACAGGGTTGGCATGGCAGGGTTGACATGGCAGGGCTGGGGATTGAACACCCAGGCCCTACTTGCAGGTGCTTTAACCCACTGAGCTACTTGGTTGGCCCTTCTCCCTTATTATTAAATTCTCAGAAATGGTTTATTATCTACAATGAAGAAGCTACATAGACACAACACCATGACCCAAATTTCATCAAGTCTCACTCTTGATAATTTATTCTCTAGATTTAAAAAATATATAATCTTATGTATCTACTACTACAGTGTTACATTTCATAATTTCACTGCTTTAAAACCTTTGCTGAGTTTATTTTGATGCAAATGAAAACAACTCTGAGATTCCATCTCACCCAAGAAAAAAAGGCTAACATTAAGAAGTAAAAAAGTAACAAATGCTAGTGAAACTTTTGGAGAAAAGGCAACCCTTCTCCATTGTTGGAGTGTGGTATAGTGAAACCACTATGGAAAGCAGAGTGGAGATTTCTCAAAAAACTAGGATTGGAGGTCCCATTCAACCCAACTTGTTCCCTCCTGGGTAATTTTTCAAAAATAACTGAAAATATCATACCACAGTGACACATGTGTGCCTATGTGTATAGTAGAACAATTTATCATAACTAACTCATAGAAACAACACAAAAACCCATCAACTGAGAAACTGATGAAGAAGATGTGATGTTTTTACATAATGGAATGTCACTCAGCTAAAAAAGGTTAAATCTGAGGCTTCTTTCATTAAATGGATTCACCAAGATACCATACTCTTAAGTGAAATATATCAGACCTACATGTGCAAACATGGTATTATTACATTATTACTAGAGTAATAATGAAAAAAGAAATCTGGAAATTATAATAGGTATTGTGAAAAGTGAAACAAACTGTCCAAAGGCAAAGAATTACTGAAATAAAGAGAAGGACAGGAGAGGGAAGGAGGAGGGGAAGAGATATACCTGTGTACATATGCAGGAAGGCATTGATAATCATATTGTTGATTTCTGCTGGTCTCTGGAAAGGAGCAATTATTGCTTGTTTTTCTTTTCTTAATTTTTATACTTTTTTTTTCAATTTTGCATGCATACATCTGGTAATCTAAATAATGCTATGAAATACAACAAATACTGCCAAATTCATATTATTTTGTTCAGTAAATCTCTGTATCATTTCTATTTTTATTACCATTATTTTTTTTTTTTTTTTTTTTTTTTTTTTTTTTTTTTTTTTTTTGCCTTTTTGAGACAGGGTCTCACTATGCAGTTCAGGATGGCCTTAAGCTAACTTTGTAGCTCAAGCTGGTCTTGAACTCACAACAATCCTCCTGTCTCAGCCTCCCAAGTGCTGGGATTACAGGCATGCGCCACCACGCCCAGCTTTTTATTACCATTATTTATTATTCTTCTTAAAAATAAGATTGGGAATTTCTGTGTTTTGCTATCAGTGTTCTGGATTAAAATTCTGCCAGTATAGAATGAGTAAACATAATTTAATGTATTGAAATTTGTCTCAGTTACTTTTTTCCCGTTGCTGAGACACATGCCTGACACCTACAACTAGGGAAGGGCAGGAGAGGTGGAGGTAGTTCACAGTTTCTAGAAGATTTTGGTCCATATTCAGCTGGCTCCAAGGCAGAGCAGCACGTGGCAGAGGGCAACCTTTCTTGGCAGCAGCAAAGAGCACAAAGGGAACAAAGGGAGTGGCAGCAGCTCAGGCAGCTGGCTGGCCTCTCTCCCCTCCTTACACTGTAAGGCAGAGTATCTGCCCCAGGGCGCTCACACCCATAATCCCAGCAGTGGATTAAGAAGCAATCACAAACTCCAGTAGCCACCCCATGACTGTGTGAGGCTTTGGGGGACACCTAGACAAAAACCGTAACAGAATTGCTTTATTTCATTGTTAAAAAATAATGCCAGAATATTTCTATTTGATATTTCTTTAAGTGTTTTATTTTCCATTTGTAGGCTTCCATTTTTGTAATTCATTATATTCTCTGATTACTCTTTTTTAATGTATTTAGTGGGGAGTCTGTACTGTCTCACTATTCAGATCAGACTTGTAGTCGCCCTCCTCTTTTCAGCCTCCTAAGCACTGAGATTACAGTTGCATGCCACCGTGTCCAGTCTCTGATTACTATTTATTCTGTCTTGTGTGTTGAATTATTTTATTTACTCTAAAATCTGAAGATTCATAATTCTTCCCATGAGTATTTTGTTTATTTTTACCTATTGTGTGTTTTATAAAGACACATATTTTAAAAAATTGTTTTACCTAATATCAACTCAGTAGTTAATAAATTTTATGCTATGATATCAGAGTTCTCTCATTCCTTTTCCTATTTTTTAGTATGAACAAACTAAATTGATCTTGAAACATGTATTCCTAATTTCTCTAACACAAAATAAAAGACAATTTAGATGTTACTCTCTTCTTTCTGTTTGTTGTTTTCAAGTCCTCACCTCTTTACAAGAAGACAATTTACTTTTGTTTGTAGTCTTTGTATCTTCAACTCTGTCAATTTATTGTTACTTACTTTCTGAATTCTTCAGGAATTCCCATGTATGAAATTGTTCCATCAAAAGACATGTAGCCGGGCGTGGTGGTGCAGGCCTGTAATCCCAGCACTTGGGAGGCTGAGGCAGGAGGATTGTTGTGAGTTAGAGACCGGCCTGAGCTACAAAGTGAGCTTAAGGCCAGCTTGAACTGCATAGTGAGACCCTGTCTCAAAGAAAAGACAAAAAAAAAAAAAAAGAGAGACACGCATTTCTCTGTAATCAATAACATATTTAAGGCCAGTATAGTATTAGAATTTAAACACTGAAAATTTAAAATAATAAAACTGATTTTAGTTACATTAAACATGTTGCTATACACTGGAAAGTAATATAAAACTAGAACAAATCACAATACCTAGCGCATAAAAGATACAAGGTTATACAACCAAACTGATAAATAAAATTTCTACAAAATGAAATAATTAAGAATTGACGGTTGGTGGAATGGAACATAAAGCTCAGTAATGTACTGAGAATCTAGTATAATGAGGATACAATATTTAAAGAATATAGAATTCAGATTATCAGTGGAAAAAAGGAAATAAGTCTAACAGAATCCTAAAAGAGGAAAAAACACGCATGGATATCAATACTGTATTAAGGAAACTTAAATAAGCAAACAAGTTCTACTAGTTTTATAGCTGTTACGGTTTGTTTCTAGTTCGCCCCCTAAAGCGTCATCCATCTTGCAGTAGACTTCCAGAGTTTTAACTCATGATCCATTGGGTTTACGGGTGTGAGTGTTGCTGGGATGATGGGAGTGAATCCTACACCCAGCCTGGGGCAGACGGCCTGCAGACAACAGAAGGGGGACAGACTTGCTCCCTGCTGCCATCGTTGCTACTGCTCCTCTCTTGCTCTTCTGCTCTGTGCTACCTGCATGAGCTGTTGCCCTCTGCCATGCGCCACTCTGCCTTGGAGCCAGGCGAGTCTGGACTGAAACCTCCATTAACTGTAAGATAAATAAACCTCTCCTTCCTTCCTTCTTTGTGTAGGATATTTGTCCCAGCAATGACAGAAGAGTACCTGACACAACAGCCAATACCCATACATGTACATGCAGTCTCAATGTTTAGAAATATAAAAAGTAATTCCCAAATATTGATAGCTTTCATATTCAAATTTCCCCACTGCCTCTTTCTAAAGCAAAAGCAATTTGTTTTCATTTTTTGCATTATCAGATCAAAATAATTTGAAAGAGTTTTCTTATTAGTCTTTGGTCTGTTTTCTAAGTCACATAATTCTATTACATTTCTCCCCTTCAACAAGTAATTTATTTGAGGGAAAATAGGTCAAAATATTGTTAGGCCGTGTATGTTTTACAATATGGATTTGTTGAGTTAAATCTTTATTTGTTCTTTTATTTTTTCCGTTGAATCATTATTTCTTATAAACTGGTACTTTTAAAGTCTCAGTTAAATTAGGTGAAAGTTCAGACCATTACAAGGAAAGGTTATGAACAGCATTTTTATTTCATAGCATAGATCACCATAGCAGGTGATATCCATTCTCCTGCTACTTATAAGGCTGGTTCTAATGTTCTTGTTTCTTTGTTTGTTTGTTTTGGTGGCACTGGGGATTGAACTCCGGCCCCACGCTTGCCAAGGAAGCGCTTATTCACTTAGCCATCTCTCCGGCCCCTTGTATCTAATATTCTGATAAGATGATACTTTATCCGTCCCATTAACAGTCAATTAGCATAACAACATACGAAATATAATAGACAAAATAACAACTACAGGAATGTATAAAGTGAATAATTCTGGAGAAAGCAAGCCCTGGCAAGATGTGAAGATGGAGCAAATTCCACATACTACTGCTGCATAAATTACTATAAGCAGTTGAGAAACTTGCTATTATTTGACAATTCCACTGACAAATGACAATGCATGCACGGGCCTTAAAATAGCACTGTCAGTCTGTAAGTGCTTTGTGGGTGATCATATGGTTAACAAGGGAGTAAAAACACATGTAAACATGCTCATTTAATACGTTCATAACCCACCTAGGACACAACACTTGTGTCCATCAACAGTGTGAGTTCTGAAATAAGTTGACATATTTATATAATAAGATGCGGTGTGGGTGATGAATGTTCTCTCCTTACGCCCGTCTACGGGAGAACTGCTGACAGAGATGCATGAGAGTTGCATTCACAAGCACCGATGGAGACAGGAAGCCACTCCTAAAACAACATTGTACTCTATAGCTCTGTGACCGATCCTATTTAATCTAGGAAATCAGAAGCAAGGTAAGATTTAGGGAGGAGAAAGAAAGACTGGGTCATAAGCAGTAGAACATGCACTGAGTTTCTCCAAACTACGCCCTGACTGGATAGCTAGATACATAGGTAGTTTCACTTTGAGAGCATATTCAGGTCATCTATCAAAAGCAACTTTAAAGTATTAAGCAGGTATACACCAAGAACCTTAAAAAGTATCCAAAGTCCTGGAAAAAAGTGAGCAGCCAAATGTATTATAAAACTACTTAAACATTTTATTCATATGATGACACTGTAATAGGTTAAAACTCTAAAGTCTAGTAATACCACCACCAGGTCATTTTACACAATTTTCCATCACTCAGTAATGCAATAATTATAATTAAATTTAAACTGATTCTAAGAAAAAGTGTATGGAGAGGAGACACTCAACAGGGACTTCATATAACTGTAGTATTTTATTTCCCTAAACAACAGATCTAAAGATACTGGACAATATAGTGATATTTGATATAGTTTAACATTTTTTGTAGTTTTTATTAGTATTTTCAGTATATAATGATTATATTTATTTGAAGCAGTGCGTACATGTATGTAAAGGACCTTAATTTTTATTATTGTGTTCCCTGACCCTCCCATCCATTACTTCTCCCTTAACTGTAATTCCCCATTCATTTGCAAAAGCTGCAAAAAATGCCGCCACTTGACTCCAAAAACCTGAATAATATATGTTTAAAGGATTGTACAATCCTGTTTGGGGAAAGCAAGAGCTTAGTTATGAAAATGCAAAGTTTACTTCTTATTACCTGAGAATTCAGACATTACAACAGAAAAGATCACATAGAGTACTGAACTATAAACAGAGCATAACATTTTATTTTCTAGATGAGAAATAATTTCCCAAGCATAATAACTTTTTGATATGTGGTTTATAAAAAAATGTGTTTTATCTGCAAAATTTGAATTCAAATGGAAGGCACCAACCTGAATGCAAGCTAAAGTGTGAGAAATACCCAGAAGAAATTATATAGAAGACCAAATTGTAGATGACACAAAGAATAATTGACAGTATATGTAACATAAATTTTACAAAAGGAGAAGATATCATGTCCACACAAATTAAATTTTAAAAAATCTTCAGGGAGAAAATTTTCATAATTGCATTATTCAATATGAAGAAAAATTAAGCTTGAAATCTGAACAATGCTAAAATATGATTGCAGAAATGGTACAACTACAGAATGCAGATTTGAATGTCAATGAACTTGTACATCAAAGCAGTATGCATCAATATAATCTTTCTTTAAAATAAAAACCATCACTGTATACTGCTTTGGTGATGATAAGGAAAGTGTGGTTTTATACTCTGCTTACAATGAGATCATTACGGAAGGAACATAATTGTCACAAAGGGAAAATATGAGAATCAAGTGTTAATTTTGACTTTGATATTTTGTCAAATTACATTTATTTATTGTATTTTAGGGAAGGGTCCACAGGGTGTTCAGGGCTTCACTACTAGATCAGACTCATACCGATTCTCCTGCTTACAGCCTCCCAAGAGCTGGGATTACAGGCACATACCACCACTGTCAGCCTCGATTGCCATCTCAGCACTCCCCCAGTGGTGGAGCCATCATTGCAGTACCTGGGATGGAACTCCCAGCCTCTGAGCCTACTTGCAGACATTTTAATCCACTGAGCTATTTGACCTGCCCTTTCAAACTAAAATTAGAGCTTTTAATAATGCTTTTCTCTTGGCCCTTGCTAGTATTGTTAAAAATCATAAACTCAAAAAGCCAACATAGATCATTTAGTGTTAATAGGTACACAAAGTCTACAAATAAACTACCAGAAGAAATAGTGAAAATGTGAAATGAAGTAGCTGGGTAATTTAGGCATTCATAAATTCAATTAAATATATTAGTCAAGTAAAAGAAGGACTGGTGAACAATTTCCTTTCTGGTGACAGTTCTTTACAGTCATGTCGCCATATCATGTGCTTTCATTGGCTATGAATTCATTTGTATACTTGAATTCCAAAAATGAAGAAAGACTGAGACATAAAATTAAAACAAATATTTTTAAAAAATTAAAATGTGATATAGTGATGCTTGTATGGTTGGTTCATCAACTAGATGTTAATGACTGGTCAGCAAAGGCCATAACATTTCCTGTACACATTCAGTACTCACTGCTATGAACAATTTTTGAATTTTTCCTCTCACAAAGTGTTATCTTCACAGAAGTTTAAGTGGATTCTGGGCAAGAGAGCATTGTATACAGTTGGACTGTCCACATAATTAGTCAGATAGAAAATTTGCTTTGAAAGATAATTTGAAGAATGCACTAATCCTGCTGAGAAAACTAGCTGTTAGGATGTAATAGTTTAAATAGCTTCAAATCTGTCTGTCAGAGAAGTATTGCAATATTTGTACTGGTAAAAGGTTTTATGCTAGAGAACTTTCAAATATACATTACTAAATTGTTTTTTATACCAATCACAAAATTCTTTAATGAAGAATGTAGGATAAAAGAATCTTAAGCATAAAAAGTGTCATGTCGTATGGGAAAGTCAGAGTTTGATGATTACAGTTTTTGTAAAATCATGCCACAAACAAGTTTAAATATCAGTCACACACTTTTGCTTATATCAGCTCTTCCATGCTAGACAAGCAGTAGTAGCATTTTTGTCAATAGATGGTTGTAGGAAGAAGCGAGTTTAGAGCTACGCAAAACTGAACATAGAGGGACAGTAAAATAAATTGTTTTGATAAATTTTTGAAATCATAAAGCTATCCAAAATATCACAGGAAAATTAAGACATGCATGTACCTACCTTGTTTATCTTCCAATGAAATGCAAGTATGTTTAATGTGCTTCAAACTCAGAAAATGACATCAACAAAATCACACATGACACATAGGGTATGGCTCACTTGTGTTGAGCTTAGTGTGTGAAAGGCACCATTATTCTATAGAGCATAATAGGTCCCTTCTTTGCCATGATATGCATCAGTAATTCTGAGATATTACTGAGTATGTTCTCTTCATAAGAGGAAGAGTCAAGTTATTAATCATAAAAGAATGGGAATTTCCCCTGCTGTGGAAAGAAATTACAGATGACTAAAGATTCAAATACAAGACTGAATTGTCAAGTCTCCTATTAGACTTGAGTGTATCAGCAGAAACTCTTGATTACGTTATAGGTCACCATGGAAATTTACTAGTTTTTCTTTTGTATTTAATAAATGATTATTTTGCAGATATTTTTAAACTCCTTAGATTACTATCAAATCAAATATTTAATTCACCAAGTCAGCATTATTTATTTTCTAAATTTATTACCAATCCTAAATTACTTAATTGATAGTCTTTTCAACAATGTTTTAATTCTGTGTATTTACATGCTTGTTTGCTTACTTACATCTATATCATGGCACTAATTCTATAATGTATAATCCGTTGCAATATTTTCTGATTTTGGTAATATAATTGTCACTGAATTCATCTGGAGTCCCTTAGAACTAATGTTATCCTTTGAACGTATTCCAACCAATGTTGAGCACTACATAATTTCTAGAATAGCAAATTTTGGCTTATCATTCATCTGCTCCATCTAAGACCTGAAGCCACTATTACCTAAAGAGGGTATGTGTGTAAAGTATGTTTGCATACTATGTATATACACTTGTATGTGCTTTTGCATATGTATGTGAAGTATGTTTGCACACTACAATCTAAATGCACACTATGTATATACACTTGTATGGATTTTTTCATCTATCTGTCCATAAAATATATACACTTACATACAAATCTCTCTCTCTCTCTCTCTCTGTATATATATATATATATATATATATATATATATATATATATATATGATATCCTAGGTTTCTCTTTGACATTAGACTATTTATAAGTGACTAAATTTCTTATTTCATTACTAGTCTTTCAGATGTCATTTTTCACAGAAATGAAGAGGTATTCTAAAAATAATGAGGTACAGAAAAATATATTTTCAGTAAAATGAGTAAAGCTAGAAGTATCAGATTCCTTGATTTCAATTTACATGCCTATTGTAATCCAATAGCCTGGTGCTGCTATAAAAACAGACATGCAGAACAATCAAATGAATAGAAGCACAAGAATTAAGCCACACATTTTTAGTGAAATGATTTTTGAAAATGTTTCTAG
>PVKA01014092.1:42025-53497 GCA_004027165.1 Ctenomys sociabilis | reverse complement strand
TTTTTTTTTTTTTTTTTTTTTTTTTTTTTTTTTTTTTTTTTTTTTTTTTTTTTTTTTTTTTTTTTTTTTTTTTTTTTTTTTTTTTTTTTTTTTTTTTTTTTTTTTTTTTTTTTTTTTTTTTTTTTTTTTTTTTTTTTTTTTTCTCCCAATGCTGTTCTTTTTATCAATGTTTTCAAGTCAGGGATTGTGGTGCTTCCTTCCTTGTCTTTGTTGCTGAGAACTGCTTTTGCAACTCAGTGTTCCTTGTATAGCAAATGAATTTAAGGATTGTTTTCTTCAATTCTGTGAGATACTCATTTGATATTTTGATTGGAATTGCATTAAATCTATATAATAACATTGAAAGTACGGCAATTTAATTATATTGATTCTTCCTGTTCCAGAACAAGGGTTATCTTTCCATTTTCTGATATTGTCTTCAATCTCCTTTTCAGAGTATTGTAATTTTTAATGTAAAAGTATTTTAGTTCTTTTATTAGACTGATTCATAGGTATTTTTCTTCTTGAATGCTATAAATGTCGATATATTGTGTTAACTTGAGAAGTTTAGAAGTTTAGTGGGTCATGGTTCTTTGTAAACGTTCTCATCCTGTGCAAAAGAAGGGCATAGAGATTGCAGGAATGCTACCCCACTATAGGGGGGGATAGGACAATCTGCTTATAACAGAAGGGAGGAAAAAACACTGCCCCCTTGTGCTCCTACTGCTTTTTTTGTCTTCTGCTGCTCTGAACTGTTGCCCCTGTGCCATGTCATCCTGTCACTGAGCCAGTTGATTATGGACTGAAACTTCTATAAACGGTGAGCTAAATAAACCTTTCCTTCCTTAATTTTGGGTGTTGGGTATTTTGTCCCAGCAATGAGAGAAAAGTAACTAAGCCAAATACTATGGTGAAAGGTAGGATACCTCACTTCTAGTGGCAATTTAGCTCCTCATGAGCTGTTAGAATTAAGTCCATGCAATTAAGAAATCTATTTGCAAATTAATCTTTCTAGATTTCTCATATATAACAGAAAAAGGCTTAAAATAGATGGTTTTTGGAAACTTTAAGTTTAGTTTTAAATAATATTAGCTTTTTAGAAGGGTTGTAAAGACAGTACAGTTTCAAATTCATATGAAATTGAATTTAATTTATATAATAATTTATATGAAATCTTCCTATTGCAAATTTCTTATAAAAAGTATTGCATACTTATCAAAACTAAGAGTTTAACACTACTATCAAAATTATAGATCTTACTCAGATTTCATCAGTTTTTTACATTAATGCTCTTTTTAAATGTTCCAGGATCTTGTCACATTGCATTTAGTTATTACATCCCCTTAGATTCCTTCAGTGTGTGACAGTTTCTCACTCTATTTTTCATGGCCTTGATTATTTTGAAGAATACTAGTTGGTATTTTTTGGTATTTTTGTATTTCTCAATTTGCTTTTGTGTCATTGTCTTGGTTACTTTTCTCTCACTGCTGAGACAAAGTGCCCGACACCTAGGGTCGGGGAAGGAAAGGTTTATTTAGTGCACAGTTTGCGGAGGTTTCAGCCTGTACTCAGCTGGCTTGAAGGCAGAGGGTCACAGGGCAGAGGGCGGCAGTTCACGGTGGTGGAAACAGCTAAAGCAGCAAGAGCAAGAAGGAGCAGCAAGAACAAGCCTCCTTTCCTGGGCCACAAATCAATCAGAAACTCTAGAAGTCCGATCAAAAACTCTAGAAGTCTGTCTCATGACTGCATAAGGCCTTGGGGGGACATCTCAGTATAAACTGTAACACTCATTTTTTTTTTTTCTGATGATAAGGATAACAAATATATTATGGATCATTTTTGAGAGAATAATACAGAGATGAAATATTTTTCATATCACTTCATATCAGGGGGAACACAGCAACATCATGGACTGTCACTAGTGATATTTATTTATTTATTTATTTATTTATTTATTTATTTATTTATTTATTTATTTATTGTCTTTTTGAGACAGGGTCTCACTATGCAGTTCAGGCTGGCCTTAAGCTCACTTTTGTAGCTCAGGCTGGTCTTGAACTCACAACAATCCTCCTGCCTCAGCCTCCCGAGTGCTGGGATTACAGGCATGTGCCACCTAGTGATGTTAATTTAATGTCAATCATTTTAGTGTTGTTAATCCATTTTTGCCATTATCAAGCTAGTATTTTTCCTCTTCAGTTTTTCAGTATGTAGAAATGAGTCTTTCTGGACCCCATGTATCAAATAAAGAGCAGACCTTGTGGCCTTCTCAGGAGTAATAACATGCTCTGCACACAAGGACCACCAAGTGGAAGACAGGAGTGGAGACTGCCGCAAGGTAAACCAGCTTACTGCCGCCATAGGACTGGGCATGGCTGGAGTGGATGGATGGAGACAGCTGGTATTTCCGCACTAATTTGATAGTTCATTTTTGTCTGTTTTAAAGAGAAACTCTAACCTTAATCTAATTCATACCTGGCTTGAATAGACCCAGCAAAAGCTGTATTTGGCAGGTGGGTTCAGTTGGACCCTACAGCATACCTCAGCATAGTCAAGAAATTGTGGAGTTGTAGTCTGGGGATGTAGCTCAGCAGCACAGCCCTCACCTACCTGATGAGTCTGAGGCTATGAGTTTGATTTCCAGGACCAAAACTGACAAAATCCTCTCACCCTGACTCCCTCAGCTGCAGTTTCTCACACAAGTCTGATTGCAAGTAGACTATATATGGGCAAATAATTCTTAGTGTTTTAAATGAGCATTTTACAAAGGATTAGGGTGAAATGAGAAGCTGAAAAGGACAGTTAAACACAAAGGCTCATTGAACTGTTAGAGACATCCTCATCACCTAAAGATGGTGTCATGGGGGACAGACAAGACCTGGATAAGTCGGATTCATGTATTCATTTGGAATCTGTGGGCTTCTTATTAGACAAGATTTTGATAAATACCAGTAGTAATCTTTATAGGAGATGAATGAGAAAAAAAATCAGGTCCTATCAAAAAGAAACATCAACTCAGTATGCTATGAGCTATTTTTTTCTTAGCCCAGGCTGTAAAAGTGAAACCTGCAAGATCTGTAGGTCAATTCTGTCATGTTACTGGTAAGAAGAAGGCTGAGACAGGGAAGCTATGCCAATCTGTGCCAGGTGTCATAGCAACTGGGACTGAGTTGACTTTACTCCTGCCCTGGCTCTATTTAGTGATTTCCTTCTTGGAAACAGCACCCTCGATGTGCCAGTTTGGTGTGGCCTTTAGAAGCAAGGTCTGAGTTGTCAGATGTCAGATTCTGTATCTACTACCAATGGATAAAATGTTCCCTGCCATCCTTTACCTTCCAACTTTCTCCTCTTGCCCTTGGATTGGGTTATTATTTATTGGTGGTGGAGATGGTGTCGGCCTAGCAGGCTAACCTGCACATAAAAAGAACTTGACCATTTTCCCCCCACAGAAAAGTAGGAAGCAATTGCATTCAGATGAAGCCCACAGAACACCATCCTTTAATCCTAGAACAATTGCCTCAGATAGCAGTTCTAGAACATCAGAGGAAAATGCCAGTTTTCTAAGTTCAGAGCCAGAGAAGTCTCCTGGTATGGCAATAATTTGCATTTAAAATCCCTCTAGAGGCTGGGGCAACCTTGGCTTTATTTATTTACTGGGAGTAGAAACAAGATGACTAAAACAACTATCTTCACTCTGCCTTGCCAGCAGGAATCTTACCTGTGGTGTTTGGCTGTTGGTACACATTGCGTCATGGTGGAGCTGGTGTTTTTGCTAAGTGAGAAATTTCAGTTCAGCTCTGAGGAGGATCCATTGTCAGCTAACAAAAATGAGGCGATATGTATTTTGTTTTCAGAGGCAGATCTTGATCTGGAATGGAAACACTTTGCCTCTTGCACAGCCTGGTTTTAATTGGTGAATAAAGCTCTCTTCTTGTGGGGAAGAAAGACAGGCCTTCAACAATTAGCCCTCTTAAATGTAGGTCTGAAAAAG
This sequence comes from Ctenomys sociabilis, assembly GCA_004027165.1. NCBI lineage: Eukaryota > Metazoa > Chordata > Mammalia > Rodentia > Ctenomyidae > Ctenomys > Ctenomys sociabilis. The sequence continues at coordinate 49,527 of PVKA01014092.1, read as the reverse complement.
AAACACAGGTCTGTAATAACAACAGGGAGGAAATAGGCAGTGACATCTGTCCACCCACTTCTTTTTTGGCTAGTTCAGGCCAAGGCAAAACAAAGGCAAACACATCCAGTTGGTTCAAGAGTTCAGCTCTGCCATGGGTAGGAGAAAAGCCTGCTTCACTCTCCCTGGCAGTGTAGGCCTCTGCTGGCATCCTGCTGCTGCAAGGCCTTATCTTCCAGGCATCTTCTAACAATCCCTCTCTAGTAGGGGAATCTCACATGAATTTAACTTGAGCTCTTTACCAGGGAACATAGGAAGTACTAGTCCTAAAAAACAATTAAGAATAATTAATAAAAATAATAATTAATAATTAAAAACATGCTAGATGTCTTTTTTTTTTTTTTTTTGTCTTTTTGAGACAGGGTCTCACTATGCAGTTCAGGCTGGCCTTAAGCTCACTTTGTAGCTCAGGCTGGTCTCGAACTCACAACAATCCTCCTGCCTCAGCCTCCCGAGTGCTGGGATTACAGGCATGCGCCACCACGCCCTGCCATGCTAGATGTCTTAGCCTTAGAACATTACATTGAACCTTCCTTTCTTTACATATCAATTATGCTCCCTGCTCCTGCCATTGTATATAGTATATGAAAACACTCATGTACAGAGTTTAAAGAGTTTTCTTTTGATTTTATAGGTCATCACAGGCAGAGCCCCAAATCTACCAGGTAACCAGGTAGGTAGAAAAAGTGTCTTATATTTTGTTTTATTGTTTTTAATTTTATTTCTTCAAAAGTTATTTACTTCTAGGTGTTCTGGGTCAATAGAAAGGTATGTTATTTTTTCTGAATCGGAGATGTTATTGTTTGTTTTTTTCTAAAGTGCTAATCTTGTGGTTTTAAACCATGTATCTCATCACTGATGCCGAGTTCCTAAAGACTGTTACAGGACTGGATTAGTCAACTGCCTCCCAAATATTTGCTAAGTACCTGTTACACATAAGCACTATGATGGTTGTGAAAGAGACACAAGAGGTAACCTAGAGTAGTCTGAGCCCTCAGGGATAAAAAGTACATAATGTGAATTAGTGTAGTACATAAAATACAATGGATGATACTTCAGCTGGTGGAGCTGTAGCAGTACTTGTACAGTTTGGTTGTGTACCCATCAACTTGTGATCTTTTGAAAGTTTAGGCCCTGCCCACACAGATTCTGCTTGTATTGGGTGGATGCATCCTTGCCCCGAGTCCTCATGGGTATTTTTAAAGCTTCTCTAAGTGACTTTAATAATGCAGCAAGGCTGAGAACTAGAATGAGCTAGAATAACCTAAAATGTTATTTTGCAGTGCTAAGATTTCACAAGTTGAATTCCATGTCAGTAGACTTTGCATACTCTCAGGGCAGGAAGTCAGTTGGAAAGAAAGCATTGAGTGTATATATTTTACCTCATTTAGCCTTTGTAAAGTCCCCACCTCTCCTTCTTTCTAGGGCAAATCCCATCATCCACAACTCATCTAACTCAGCAGTGCTCAATTCTGTTCACCTGGGACAGAACTGTTTTTTTTTGGAATTCTTTAGCCCCCAAAAGGCTTTTGAAGAAATAGGATTTTGTTTGTCTATCCAGTTTTGTTTTGCTTTTCCGGGGGTGGTAGGAGGTGGGCCTGATGAACTGCTCCATTTTCTACATTCCAATGAGAAACAAACGTCTCCCTCTTGGGGACTGGAGGCCTTGAACTTGGCATAGAAGTTGGTTTGGGGAGGATGAATCTGGTAGCAAAAGCTAGAAGAGTCACCCTTGGGAAAGCCATGAGCAGTGTGGAGAGGTCACAGAGCAAGAGTCGTTTGGAGGGCATAGCTTTAGGTTGTAGAGATGTGTGCAAATTGTACCTAACATGAGAGCCTGAACTCTTTGCCCACCCTCTGTGTAGGTGGCAAGAGACAATTGCCCTTTGGCGTGGTTAACAGTGAAATAGAACTCTGTGGCTTGAGCCTCATCCCGGTGTAGTAATAAGACACATTTTGACTTTTTTTTTTCTTTAATGTATTTAGTACAGATTCTTCAGGGTTTCACCACACAGATCAGGCTTGGAGTGATCCTCTTGTTTCCAGTCTCCCAAGTGCTGGGATTACAGGGGCACACCACATGCCCAGTTTTAGTTGCTGTCTTAGCATACCCTGGGGTGGGACTGGCACATAATTTGACTTTTGAGACACCTACATTCGACTTTGTTTTACCAGATAATGCTGATAAGGTTCAGAAAGTTCATGTCAGTCTTATGGTATAACTGATAATGGATACCTAGGACTTTGAATTCGCTTTTTGATTTTTTGTTAGTTTGTGATTAATAGTATATATTCTTTTTTCTTTTTCTTTTTTTTTTTGGTGGTACCAGGGATTGAACTCAGGATCTTGTGCTTTCCAAGCAAGCACTTATTCCACTGAGGTATCTCCCCAGCCCCCAGTGTATATTCTTTTAACTAAAAAATTTAGCTAATGTGTAAAAACATGAGAGTTCTGTATATTTATGGGTGTTATGTGGTTTCCAAGCATGTGTACACTGTGTCTAGTCCTTACTTTCTGATTAGAACTTTGTTCTGAAAAGCCTCTCTTCTGATTCTTTGATTCACTTTCTAGAAATTGTTCTCAAGATAAACATTCAAAGATTTATGTAGAGATTCATTTATTATAAGGACACATTAAGACATGATTGAAATGTCATCAATAAATGATATATAATATACATATACAATTATAAAAATATCTGAAGCAAGTAAAATGGCCATAATTTTGGAATTTTAAACAAATTTATAATGTGGTTATATGATGGAAATCTATACATTGTTGAAATAATAAAATAACTATAAATTATTAAAAATAATTGAATATACATATATACAGATTTAAAAATATCTCTAATATATATTGCTTTTGCTATACTCTTCTTTCATATCTCTCTTTCCATATCTACATATCTATATATCAATGCATAGAGAAAAGTCTAGAAGGAGGTACATTATACTGTTAATAGAGGTAAGTTGTTGCAGAAGTGTGTGGTAATGAGGCATGAACTTCATGTTTTACTCTGTAAACTACTATATATAGATCTTCCAGATAGGACATTTACATCTATTATGTAAGCAAAAATAATAAAATCTTTACTCTTTTTGAAATGCTTGACTTTTACTTCCCTTTTTATGTGCCTTTTCTTAGGAGAAGGTAGGTTGGCTATCATTGAAAAACAAAAAGCAAATGGCCACCTTGTGTAGGAAATTAAAGTGGTATTATACTGTATAATGAATTAAGCAATTGCTTTCTGTAGTTACCGGGCAGATCAGAAATAAATTTTGTTAAAGTCAATACTTTGTGAGGCCCGGGAGATAGCTCAGCAGTCTAAGGTCCTGCCTGGCAAGTGCAAGGATCCAAGTTCAATTCCTGGTACTGCACACTGTGCTGACCCCACACTGAGAGTCAGCTACTGAAACTGGGAGGGGTAGAGCATGCCTCAAATCTCAGTGCTGGGAAAACTGAAATAGGAGGATCACTATGAGTCTGAGCTGCATAACCAGACCCTGTAACACATAAACAAATAAATTGACTCATTCATTTAAAAAATTTTAATAAAGTCAATCCCTTGTCACCACGGGTAGCAGCAGGTGGTATCTGAAGGGGGCTGGGCTGGTTCCAGGCCAGGGTGACAGCTGGTGAGGTGTGTTCTGTGCGATGAGTGGTTAGCTTAAAAAGAGCCTCCACCATCTTTGGTTCCAGGCTTCTTCCAACTTGGCTTCTGGCACAGAAAAGAGAAGGAAAATGATGTATCAACCAGCTAGTGGTTGAGGAGGAGGGCCTGGGAGGGCAGTGTGTGGTCCACCTAGATGAGAGAATGAACATGGTCTCAAGGGAGCCTATATTGGAAGGTACCATGATCCCTGGGGACAAAGACTGAAGAGTCTTTTAATCCACATATTTTTAGATGGTGAGTGTTTCCTCTTTAGCCGGGTCTGCTTGTCTATTCAAGTCAATCTACAGTGTGGTGGTTCATGTGCAGGAGCTAAAGCAAGGGGTTGCTGGAGGGGTCCTTGAACCAGCAGCCTAGTCAGAGGACATCAAAACAAGACACCTCTAATATCCAAGGTGAGCTGGAGCCATGACAGTATCCTGGGTCCTGGGCTAGCACTGATTCGCTTCTTTACCTCTCTGGTTCTGAGGTGGATGGCTCTTACCCATACGTGGTGACCCAAACCTCAGCAACTGGATCAGAGGAGGATAACGAGAGGAACTGGCCTTGTGTTGTGATCGTTTGGTGCTATTTTGGATTTGCTTAAGTTGTGTAAAATGTTAGTTTTAGTATCTTTAAATTTTTATTTATTTTTTTTATTTCTTCCTGCTGGTCATATAGGACATTTGAAATGGTCATTTTCATTAACTTTGCAGGAACTCAACCTGGAATTGTTTTTGTAGTTAATTTTCTTGGGCCTCATTTCTGGCTTTATGGCTGGGGTTTATATCTTTTTTTTTTTCTAATCCCCATATAAATGATCAATATACTTTAAAAAATCAGTTATAATGCAAAACTGAGAGACTTTTTTTTCTGGGTATGATGATTACTCCTTTATATGACTGTTCTGTGAGACAAAGAATAATCTTGTTTAGTTTTGTTTAGTGTCCCAAGCTCTGCCAGGCCAAATAAATGATAATGGCTGGATGGGACATGCCTTGCCTGGAGCCAGTTTGGAGGTGTGCATTTGGGAGTGAAGGACTCTGTGTTCTGTACAACATGGGTCAGGCTGGTGACGTAGCTGGTGACACTGCAGTTCCTACGCCCAGGGAGGTGGCTTGGGTAGCACTGGGGCTAACCTGATGAAAAAAGTTCCACGCTCTTTTCCCTTCAGGCTCTTGTCAGCATGGATGTGTGTGAGAAAAATGTGATGGCAGCATTCTCTCCACAGCAGCAGCAGAATTAAAGAGTGCTGGCGAGGATGAAGAGGCAGACCTGACATTTAGCTTGTTCTTTCCTGAGCTCTTTGTGCTTCTAATTACATTGGCTATGGTGAGCTAGCGGAAAGAGCCCGGGGCCAGGAGTAAGGGCTGCAGTCTCTGACTCGCACGCCACTAAAGAGCTACACAAGCTCTGGGGTTAGCTACACAAGCTCAGAAATATTGTTATTCCTTAAATTCCTTTTTAAGTTTGAGAGTCTAGAGCCTTGTGCCCTTTGAGCTCAATGTATTTTTTACCTTCGGCATTCAAACTACAGTGCTTTTCTGTTGAAGAATTCTCTTCTTGATGGTTTGACCCGGTATCCCTCAACCAGAAGATGTGAAGTCACAGGGGCAGCTGAGGATCTTGTTTTCAGGATAGGAAGGGATGGGGCACTAGGAGACTAGGAGCGTGCAGGGAACTCAACCTGTTTTTGTCTTTGACATCTCTAATTGGAAGAAAAAAAGAAAGAAAGGAAGAAAGAAAAAAAAAAGAAATAAGAGAGTGAATTTCTTAGGATGTACATGGTAACACACAGAATAGACAACCTCCACATGTATTCTGAGCTGGCCTTAGGGTTGTGACACCTTCTCAGCTGGTCTTAGGTGTGTGATTGGCTCTCAACACCATCTCATATTTTGTCACCCAGCCATGCTGACATACAAGCTGAGGGTGGCAACCACCACACCTCTCCGCTCACGTGATGCTATGTGTTGTAAGTGGACGGACTTTATATCCTGCCCTGGAAAGATTTAAAAATGAGGTGGGGCTCCTAGTAGGCATATTTGATATGAATGGTGCTGTTGCAATCTTGAAACTTCATTTATAAACTATTCAGTGAGTAGAAATCTATAGGCAGAGATGGAGAGGGCTTCTTAGACAAAGCCACCTATAAGCAGGGCATAAAGTAGTCGGATTATTGCTGTGCAAGGTTCTGGCCACAGAGACCTGTGTGAAGGAAGTCTGACGGCTCCCCAGTGAGCCAGTTTAATCTATTTTCAGAATTCTTTTAAACAAAAAAGGTTGCTGATGTATTTCCATGAAGGGTAGATCATGGTTGCAAAAAGAAACATTCAACCTTTTTAGAGCTCTTTAATTGTTTTTTAAACCTTTAATTTTCCCAGAAAATTTCACAGCAGCATCATATAAGAAGTTTTCCCATTATCAAATTTCATCTTCAAGAGTTGGGAAGAGGTAGACCCTAAGCGGAAAGACCCAGTGATTTCTCAGACACAGGACCTTTCTGAGTCATTGATCTGAAAATAAAATAGCAGGATCCAGCCTGTTGTTTCCTGGGTTTGTGATAACCATTGATTAGTTAGGAATCTGAAACCAGGGTGGTTCAGGAAGTTGTGTGGGTTGAACTTTTTGATCTTAACTCCAGGAAAAGTAAACAAGCACACTGAGTCATTTATATTCACAGTCACTAATAAATGTAGTGGGTTCCCTGCAGTTGTGTTTACATTCTTATTTTTAAACTATGACGACAAGATGCCAGACAACTGACTTGACCACCAAAGCGACTCATTGGAATGGCCAGGGTGGGATGAGATTACAGACTCTGCTGGAGGAGTATGTGCAGATACGTGTTAGCATGGTGTGGAACAGAAAAAGTCAGAAACAATGTCCTATTTCCTAAATAGTAAAACTGGTGAGGTAAACCATGGCATGTTCTGTTGCACACCTTGGGTCATTTCCCTAGACACGCCCAGCCACAGTATTCCTGTGTTTATTATGTAACTATTTCTGAGAAAGCCCAGTAAAGGTGTGTGGATGCAGGACAGGAGCACAGAAGAAGCAAGGAAGTCCTGGCTCCCACCTGATCCCTTCTGGGGACTCCAGAATAGAAATCCTACCAATTGGCAATGAGGAACTGGGCTTTCCAAATAGTTCAGGAGTTCCTAGTTCCTACTGCTTGCAGGTCAGAGACCTAATGACAAATTTTAGAAGACACTTCAGGTGGAGGCAGCTGAAGCAAAACACACACAGTCCTGCTAGGGACATGCTGAAAGATAAAGGAGTTGGATGAGGTGTCTGGCATTTTTCTGAGACAAAATACCAGACACCCAAAGTTAAAGGAGGAAAGTTTTATTTGGCTTATGGTTCCTGGAGGCTTTAGTCTCTAGGGCTGGCTCCAATGCAGGGTGGCACGATGGCAGAGGAGCATCACAGCGGAGAAATGACTCATGGCAAAGCAGGGCAGGCAGAAGGCAGCAAGCAGCAAGCAAGCAAGAAGTGTTGCCAGCGCCCTTTCTGTTCCTTGTATTTTATCCAGGGTGTGGAACTTTTAATCCTACCCAGAGCTATGTCAAACCAATCAGCGAACTAACTTAGTAATTGCACACCCTTGATCCCAGAACCACACACTCTAGATCCACTCATTTTGAAAAACCCCATCTATGATCACCTGAGGCTTTGGGGGGAACATCTAGACACAAACCATAACAGAGAGTGTGGGCAGAATCACTGCTTTACTATGCAACGACTGAAAGGAATGAAGTGTGGGTCTAGGAACACCATCAAAAGTTTTTTTTTTTTTTTTTTTTTTTT
>PVKA01014092.1:10463-41925 GCA_004027165.1 Ctenomys sociabilis | reverse complement strand
GTGCAAGGAAGAAAGGACACAAAAATTGCAGTACGTACTACAGGAGGAGTTAGAACAGGCAATAAAGTGAAAGGGTATAAGGAGACAGATTTATGAGCATGCATATTTTATTTTGAAATAGGAATAAAAGAAATATCATGCACAAGGCCTTTTCCATAAGATGGGAACATAGGCTGTACAGTTGGTCTTATGTGCTAGGAACCAGACAGGCCATACTAAGTGGACCGTAGAGACTGCTTGATGAATTTACTGATGTTTCCCTTGAATTAACAAAACTTTGAAGACTGCAATTAGACATAATACTGGACTGGAAATTGTGGCTTCACTGGTCTCCATTCTGGATGTGTGGTTGTCATTTCAGGCTGTCTTAGGAAAACATAGTCTTAGCTTGGTGCCTCTTTTTCTCCTATTTAAATATCCATTAGGTTGGACTCTGTTCCCTGTGGGGAACTGTCTGGGTGGAAAACCTACTGTCGTGCTTTGTCTGTAGCCTGAAATGATGGATTTGGCAGAACATTAAATTTGTCGATAAATTAAATTCTCTTCTTACTTGGTGGCAGATATTAGTGGCCCAGGTTGACACTTTTTTCCCCCTGGTGAATAAACAATGATGAAGGAATAGTCAAGATTTCTTATGGTCCCACCTATATTTCAATCTGCCTATCCATCTAGTCTGCCTGCCTGCTTGTCTCCACTCTCCTCCCTTCCCCTCCCCTTCCCTTCTCCTTCTTCCCCTTTTCCTCCTACCCTCCCTTCCCCTCCTCTCCTTCTCTTCCTTCCCCTTCCTCCCCTTCTCACTACTCTCTCCCTTCCTCTTTTCCTTCCTTCCTTCCTTCCTTTCTTCCTTCCTTCCTTCCTTCTTGTAGGCTGTAGGAAGATTGTTTTTCCTCATTGATTTTCAGTGCCACTCTTATAATAAATCTAGAGAGTCTTTCTGTACTCTGTAGTATGGGCCATTGATTTAAGTATTTAGACTTGTACCAATATCTCATTATTTTAATTAATATAGTTGTAAAATGAAGTTTAATATCAGTAGATTATGTCATTTTAATTTTGTTACTTTAATGTTTTCTTACTTTTGACCCATTTAATTTCTTTTTGTTTTTGGAATAAATATCTTAATTTCCATTAAGGTCTTTCAAGGATTTTTATTTAGATGGCATTGACTATATAGGCACCATTAGAATGAACAGATATCTTAACAACACTGAGTTTTCAATTCATAAATGTGGATTACTCATTGACTTATTTAGTTTTTATTTTTCTTGAATTTTTATCTTCTATCTAGAAGTCTTAAATACACACATCACATCACATCACATCACACACATATATTTTAATGTATTTAGGGCAGGGTCTACAGGGTCTCACTACACAGATTGGACTCATAGTGATCCTCCTGTTTTCAGCCTCCCAAGCGCTGGGATTACAAACATTTGCTGCCATGGCTAGTTTTAATCCCTGTGTCAGCTTGCTCTGGGGGCAGGGCTGGCACAACACAGAGGATTGAACCCTGGTCCCTGCATCTTCCTAAGCAGGTGCTTTAATCTGCTGAGCTCTCTGGCCAGTCCTTAAATATATTTTATAATATGTGTTCTTAGGTATTATTTATTTATTTATTTATTTATTTATTTATTTATTTTTGCAGAACCAGGGATTGAACTCAGGCCCTTGCCAGGGAAGCACTTATTCTACTGAGCCATCTCCCTGGCCTCAATTTTTTTTTTTATTATGAAATAATTTTAAATTAAAAATTAAGAATGGCAGAGATAAATCCTTTAATCCATTTTCCCAGAGTCAATATTTTAAAAAAGAACTTGTCCCATCTATTTGGTTATATTCTTTCCCTTTGTTTCTCATTCTATCTCCATGCACAGATTTTTAAAAATTTTCTATTTTGTCTTAATCATTTGAGAGTAGGTTTCGTCAGTCAGGCAACTTTACCCCTTAATATTTCAGTTTTTTTCCCCTAAGATCTAAGGGAGTTTCTCATATAAACATAGCACAATGAGCAAATTTAGGAAATTTGAGATAGACTATGTGTATTTAGCGTAGTCCAACTTCCAGTTTCATCAGTTGCCTTCGTAAGATCCTATATAGCTTGCTTCTCTAGCAATACCAGATATAATCCAGGATATATACTGAATTTAATTGTCATTTGTATCAGTTTTCACTCATTTGGCTTACAGTTCCTAAAACTATGTCTTTCGTCATATTGAAGACTATTAGACTTCTATTAGACTGTTTTGCTGAATGTGTCTCAATTTGGATTTGTCTTACCATTTCTCTTAGTGAGCTTCAGGGTAGGCATGCCTGGCTGGCATGTTACATAGTGGTGCTGTGCCTCTCACAGTGCACCACATCTGAAAGCACGGAATGCTTACCTGACTCTTAGGAGGAATGACCCTGGTGGCCTGCCCAAAATGTCACTCAGCTCTGCACTGTCTGTTCTCCCATGGTCCCCTGTGAAGCTCATAAGCAATCACACCAAAGTAGTCAGTGGAGAGCAGGGAGCTATCTTGTCCTTCATCCAACTTTCCTCTTATTTGCATCATGCTTTGATGTCCCAGTCAATATTTACCACCGATTGTAAAGGGCTAACTGTTCTAAGTCCTGAATCTGGCATCCTATGGTCAGAAAAAGTCCTCTACTATTTCCTATTTAATTATCTATATGCTTCTAATGTATTCTTTTATAGATCCATGGATTCTTATTAGATTAATAAATTATAATATACTACTGTCCTTATTTGTTTTGTTGCTGAAAATTTCCCAGATTGGGTAGTTGGAACATCTTTAAATTGGTCCCCACATCCTTTTACAATAGTCTAGGCTCCTCTTGTGCCTTCTCTGCTTGACTCAAACCAACTGTCTCCAACAGGCCATTGTTTCTGTTTTCTGTTTTTCTTCTTTTTGAGACAGGGTCTTGCTATGTAATTCAGGCAGCCTTGACTATGAAGCACAAGTTGGGCTTAAGCTCATGGTGATACATACTCCTGCTTCAGCCTCCCGAGTCTTGAGTGCTGGGATTGCAGGCCTGTGGCATCATGCCCAGCAAGCCTTTGTTTCTGGATGTAATTGTGAGTTCATTGCCACTGATACGTCATTGCTTCTAGGGTCATTCAGTGGCCAGAATTAGTATAAATATATGTTTGTATAGCTATTTATACATACAAGGAGCACTATATAATTGGTAGGGTATGCATGTATGAATGCATAACTGTTGGAAATGTAAGTTTCCATTGATATCTGCAACTCCACTTCACTGCCAAGACTTCTATCTGGAGTCAGTACAAAGTAAAAGGTAGACTTCCTTGTTTAAAATTTATTTAGGATTTTAGAACAACAAACATTAGCCCAAGAAGAACCATGTTGCGCCTTCCAGTCACGGGGCCTTGTGTGATGACTGGGGCCTGGTGCGACAGCCCCGCCTCATCCTTCTACATTTGTGTCTCTGTTCTTTACACAAAGATTCTTTCTTTAACTCAGTCACAAGATCGATACATTTCTCAAATATGTATTTGAGAAAATACATGGGGTATGTATAAAATGAAAGTACAGAAGTCTCTATTCAAAAAGCACAAAAAATGTCATTGTAGGCACTAAAATATAAAACCTTTCTATTCTTTCAACTTTTCATTTTTAAGTTTGCTATTTAATGTGACATAAAGAAAAGAAAAAGTTAAATCGTGAGCATGAATACTACAGTTCAATTTTTATGTTGTTAGCAATTGGAAACACAAACCCTGTTTGCAGTGTATTAATTTATCGAATCTGTATTGTTAAGGTATCTTGAAACTGTCTGATTGACATTTGTAGTTCAATAAAATAAAAATAAAAAAAAAATGAAAAAAAAAAAAAAACACAAACCATAAAGGCTTTGACTCACAGTGGGAGTCCCCCAGGTCACATGACTTGTACTTCCTGCCTTATACCTGCATATATATCCTGTTCTTTGCTGAGGCAATGGAAACACTGAGTAGAAGTAGCACAAGTGATTTTATTTCACTGCTCAAGATGCCCACCTCCTACTAACAACAGCTGCCTGACAGGAAAGAGGGCCATGTGTGGGCTTCTTCTCTTTCCCTCTCCACCCAAGACAGGCTCTCGGGTTGCTCCTTGGCTATTGGTATTTCATAGAAGGCCACTACTTGTTTCCACAAGTTTTGGATCAAATCAAAAGTGTGTCCTCTGGGGTTGCTGAGTCCTCACTATCTCCTTGTAGACATAAAGTATCATTTCTGTCTTGACTTGGAGGCTCCAAATTCCCAGACATCATGGCATCAGGCTTCCACTTTCCAAGCTTCAATTGGAGAGTAAAATGAAGAATTTCCAGCCTGCAACAGTAGAATGCTGCATGGACCCCAGCATCCTTGGGGCACAGGGCCTTGTGCCACAGCACGGTTCCCAGACTTATTTTTCAAGGATCACTTGTCTCCCCTCTGCTACTCTTCACTCCTGCAGTCTCGAAGTTCCAGGAGTTTGTGGAGATGTGGTGCATATTTTTCCTCATAACTCGGTTATTTTATATCTGGGTAATGCTGGAAGTGTGAGTGTTCCGTTGGTTCCCTTTAACGATCACAGGCTTCTTACAGAGATTTGGGTGGCGAGTTTTCAGTTCAAGTAGCTGCTTTTCCAGCTCATGCTAAGGACTTATTTTTATTGATATTTGATGCTCTTGTAAAATTAATTTTTCACACCACAGTGTTCAGAAATATTTTTGCCTAGATAGTTCATTCATATAGTTCAAACAAAAGGGGGTTTAAAGTATCATTTGAGAATTTCATATTCTGTTTATTGCTGTTAAATAGAAATAGAAATTGCTTTTTAAAAATTGTCATTGTTAAATTTATTTACTAGTTTTAATAGTTTGTAGGATTTTTTCTTCTTTACATATGCTAATGATAGGTTAAAGAATGATGATGATTTTATTTCTTCATTCTACTTCATTCATTGTTCTTTCTCTACTAGGCCCAACAAGAGGAAATGATAGTGAATAGTCTTATAATTTTTTTATCTTACATGAAAAAAAATTAGCTTTTCACAATAATAAGCTTTTTCATAAATTCTTTAAAATTCTTTTTTTTTTTTTCTGGGAAAAAGGTATATATTTAGAATTAGCCAGCTGGACTCAGTTTAGATGATCCCAATTTTGTTGGTAATATCCAATGCATCATAACTGGGAGCCAGTCAAACACATGCCTTCTTCTCTCCATCAGGCCTGATTAGGGTATCGACCTTGGCAACATCGATGTCATAGAGCTTCTTCACAGCTTGTTTCATCTGGTGCTTATTGGCTTTGACATCCACAATGAACATGAGTGTATTGTTCTTGATCTTTTTCATGGCTGACTGTGTGGTCAGGGAGAACTTGATGATGGCATAGTGGTCAAGCCTATTTCTCCCAGGGTGCTCTTCTGAGGTATTTGGGCAGCCTCCAGAGCTGCAGTGTCTTGGGACAGCAGAAGATGGGTGACGTTCAAATCTTTCTGTGGCTGTGGATGCCTTTCAGCATGGCCTTCTTGGCCTTGAAAGCTTTTGACAGCTTTTCAAAGCTTCAGCTTTGGCAGGGGCAGGGGCTTCCTTCTTTGTCTTTGGTGTCATCTTGGTAAAAAGGATCCTAAAATTTTTGACCTAGTGTACATGTAACATTTCTCAGGTATATATGTATGTATGTATGAATGTATTTGGTACAGGGTCTCACTACACAGCTTGGACTTGTAATGATCCACCTGTTTTCAGCCTCCCCAGCTCTGAGATTAAAGGCGTGCACCACCACGTCTGAATTGTCGCTGGCTCAGTGCACCTGGGGGTGGGGTCATGTTCAATCCCTGGCGCCTACGCTTGCTAAAGCAGGTGCTTAATCCACTGAGCTATCTCGCTGGTCCTTCTCGGCAATTTAAAGTTACCATATTACGGTCCATGCTTGAGAAGCCAACTATCATTGAATTTTAGTTCTTTAAAGTAGTAAGTTTTTCTTCCCCCCTCTTGCTATATTCATATTTTATTTTTTGTTCATTTTAAGTGATTTTATGGTATACTTTCATACAGATTTCTCTTTATGTTTATCTTGTTGAAGCTGTATTTCTTGAATTTAAGGTTTTAGTTTCTTCATCAGTTTTGAAAATTTCTCAGTTTCTTTTTTTTAGTCAATTTCTTAAGAATTGCATTTTCTTCAATTTTTTTTTAATTTTGAAATTTCACACACATGTTATACTAGAAACTTTCAATGCATACTGTATTCCTACTATGCATTCTTATGTATTTTTCATCTTTTTTTTTTGCTTTATGCTTTATTCTAATTATTTTTCCTTTATTTCCTAGTTTACCACTTCTTCCCTTAAGCCTATTAATTCAGTCACTACTCTCTCTCTCTTTTTGAGGCATAGTCTCACTATGTAAGCCAGGCTTCCCTTGACCTCATGGTGATCCTCTTTCCTTTGCCTTCCGAATGCATGTGCCACCATGTCTAGTTGAATGATTAATTTTAATTATTGTATTCTCATTTCCAAAATTTACATTGATTTTTTGTTTTATTTTTACTTTTAGATGGAGGTCTCATTGTTTCCCAGGCTGGTCTTAAATTTCCACTTCAGGTTGATTCCCCCTAGTCCACCCTCCCACCTAGCTGGGGTTATAGGGGGTTATAGACTCACACCAATGTGCCTGCCTTCCTTAGCTACTTTTTAAAAAAAAATAAATATATATATTTGGTTGTTGCAGGGTCTCTCTGTGCAGCTCTGACTCATAGTGATCCTCCTGTTTTCAGCTTCCCCAGCTCTGGGATTATAGGCATATGCCACTACACCTGGACTCTGGCTGGCTCAGCCCACTCTAGAAGCGAAGCTGGCAGGGCAAGTGGTATCAGGGATTGAACCGCGGTCCCTGAGCTTGCCAAAACTTGCCTAAGCAGGCGGCTCCCCTTGGTTCTTTTTTGCAATAAATAGTTTTCATTTCTTCACTGAAATCATTTTTTCTTTCCTTTCCTTTCCTCTCCTCTTTCCTTCCTCTTTTGTTCTCGTTTGTGTGTGTGTGTGTGTGGGGGGGGATGAACCCAGGAACTCTTTTTTTATTCTAAGATAAGTTCTCACTGGGTCACTAAATTGCCCAGGCTGAGCTTGAACTTGTTCTCCTCCTGCCTCAGTCTCTCTAAATACTGGAATTTCATATATTGCACTGCTATGTGGACTTTTCATTGAAGTTCTTGGATGTATCCTTTATATCCTTGAACATATTAATCTTCAGAAAGTTTGTGCTTATGGGCTTGAGCCCCTGTAATCTACTTTTATTTTTTATTGCTTTTGTAGATTTTTTTTTTGTTATGTTGCTTTGTCTCTTCATATATTTTGTTGCTTTAGATTATGTATAGGGCATTATAGTATTTTACTATACTGTAATTCATATGGTGCTATCTTTCTCCAGGGAATTTTATGTTTTCTTCTTTCAGGTACCTAAGGACATTAATAATCTGTAGACCATTTCAGTCTAGTTTTAGTGGGTTTATTTGAAACTGAGAAGCACCTCCTTAAAGTTAGCCTTACTATTCTGCTATATTCCTAATGACGTTCCAACCCCATGTAAGGATTGATGGGGCCGACAAGATAACTCAGCAGACTAAAGCACCTGCTTAGGCAAGCTTAGGCAAGCTCAGGAACTGCAGTTTGATCCCTGGCACTACATGTTGCTCCAGTACCACCACTGCTCCCCTGCCCCACCCCAGGGTGGGCTAAGCCAGCCACGGCCCAGCTGTAGTAGCAAATGCCTATAGTCCCAGGGCTGGGAAAGCTGAAAGCAGGAGGATCAACACAAGTCTGATCTATGTAGTGAGACCCTGCAACAACCAAATACATTGAAAAAAACAAAAACCCAACAACAAAAAACCATGTAAGGATCAATCATGTTCTACTGTATCTTTCCTGATCTTTAATCCCGAGTTACCTTAGTGAATTTGCAGGAATCATGACTCAGCTTCTCAGAATAAGCCTCTCTAGTATGAGCCAGCACTTCTGAACATGGGCTCATCTTCACAGTCCTTCACCATTCCTGAGTGGCTGTTCTTTACTGTGCTGCATTTTTAGTTCCTGATATAGCCAAACAGGGTTTTAAACTTTTTCCAGCTATTCTAAGTGCTTCTAGCAGGATTTTTGCTTCAACAGACCAATGCCGATGTTCATCAGTGGCATTGGATGCTCATTTTATAGATGATAACATTGATCCTTAAGAGCGCTGTGGCTTGGGTCTAGATGTCCCTCCAAAGCCTCACACAGTCATGGGGTGGTTTCTAGAGTTTTTGATTGATTCATGGCCCAATGCTGGGATTATGTGTGAGTGCTACATTTACCATGGGGCAGGTCGCAGTGTAAAGGAGGGAAAGAGGCTTGGCTCTCTGCTTCTCCCTTTTTGCTTTTGCTGTTTTTTTTTTTTTTTTTTTGGAATCAGGGATTGAACTCAGACCATTGCACTTGCCAGGGAAGCACTTATTCCACTGAGCCATCTCCCCAGCGCCACTTTTGGTATTTTCCACTGCCAGGAAATGTCGTCCTCTGCCATGTACCACTCTGACTTGGAGCCAGCTGATTATGAGCTGAAACTTCCACAAACTGTGAGTTAAATAAACCTTTCCTTCCTTAATTATCTGCATTGAGTATTTTATCTCAACAATGAAAGAAAAGTAACTAATATAGAAAACATAAAGTGATTTCTCTAAACAACTTTAAAACTGAATTATAGACTCGACTTAGTATAGTTTAGACTTGTCTTAGTAAGTGACACATAATTGTTTTCTTTCTTCTGTAGCTTCCAGGATTGGTGTTGTCTGTGGTGATCAGGTCATGCAGAAAATGTGGTGATAACAGCCTTTGTTATGTGTATTGCAGGTAGGAAGTGGAGAAATGAGGGAGGAGATAGAAAGGCTCTTTCACTCCTAAAGGTAGACACTAAGTGGCCAGTGTTCCTGGCAATTGATCGAGTTATTTGTAACTTGATCATGTAGAAAAGGATCAGATAAACATTTTTAAATCTATCTATCATCTATCTATCTATCTATCTATCTATCTATCTATCTATCTATCTATCTATCTATCTATCTTCTTTCTTTTTGTTTTTACTGTTGTGGTACCTGGCACCATTTTTTTTATTAGCTTCTTAATCATCATCTGGAAAAAAAAAAAAAAAACATTCTAGAGGAACATCATTAAAAACAGCTTTCAGGGGCTGGGGAGATGGCTCAGTGGAATAAGTGTTTCCCTGGAAAGTGCAAGGGCCTGAGTTCAATCCCTGGTTCTACCAAAAAAACAAAACAAAACAAAACAAAAAAACAGCTTTGATAAAGCATGGTCACTACTACATATCATTAAGCAGCTATGAAATATTTTACATTCACAGAAGTATGATACAGCACTGTCCTACATCTATAATACTAAAGGCTACAGTTAAGAAGGCATTATTTTAGGCTTGATTCTACTTTTCCAGCGAGGTCCCAAAGGATGATTTGACACAGCTCTGTAAAGAAATGCACTTTCTTAGATAGCATTAACAGCACAGTTTACTCACTTTCTTCATGGACACCAGTTAAAAACTGTTTTTTAAAAACTGGGGCAAAAAAAAAAAAAAAAAGAAATGGAAGGGGAAGAAGAAGCCTCATACAAAGATGAATGAGTGGAGGCAAGCAATATTCAGCCCAACTAGCATTTTATCAAATCTGCAAGGTCACAGCTCTGCTGAAGAAAGGAGATGCCAAGTAGTACTGCTTAGAAGCTTCGGACCACAGCCAAAGCACTGTGACATTTCAAAGAGAAGTAGTAGGTAAACATCACTCATTTGGGTATGTTCAAGGTTGCTGACATCAATGTTTAATCATCTGCTCGCTCATCCAGGAAGAAGGGCAGATCAGTTACTACTGTACTTTGATTTTGTTCAACCCTTACAAAAATAGCAAGCTGCTGTAGGAGAAAAAAAATAAGGCTCTTCTATCCAGCACCAGTTATCTGCAGATCTTCAACCTGGAAGCCTACAAACACTATAACCATACCTGAAGAGTGCAAAGGAGTGAAGAAACCATATTAGATGTATTAGCTGGGACCTGCCATAGTTCAGGCTGAGCTATTCCTGTGTGGTGTTCTTTTCCTATTACTGAGCTTTCATTTAACCATAAAGTCTTTTGGATCAAGTTATATGCACTGAAGGAGTATGTGCACATATCTGTTTACAAAATTCTGACTGCATATCTATCTATCTTCTATCTGTCTCTGTGTCATGGTTCAGGGTTTTTGCAAGGGGAACAATATAATACAGGACACATTTTATGATGAATCACCCAAAGAATTATATACGAGAAGTGTAGGAAATTAGCACATGCGTGTGCGCTTGCGAGTGTATGCGTGAGCGCGCATGCACACATGCATGCACGCACGCACACACACACACACACACACACACACACACACACACACAATATTCCAGAAGAAGGCCTAGATCTTCAAGACTAAATCTATTGTTTCATGCCTACTCTCTGACTAGACTTATGCACCTATTACTGTCACCCCAGCATTTACTCTGGGTAGAGTCACTTAGTAAATATTTGTCCAATAAATAACTGAAGACAAGTGATGTCATTAATATCAGCCAAAATATAGATTTTATCAGAATCAGGGAATGGGACATTTGGGGACAGATTATTGAGAATGTGAAACAAGCAAAAGATAATCTTCAAATGCCCTTGAGTAAAAGGAATTAGTATTCAACCACTTCCACCATCTGGAACCTGGTTTCTATGCCAAGAGAATATGTGTTGAGCATGTAAATGGATTTGTTTGCAAACTTCAGTGTCAGTGAATTTGCTCAGACAGCCAAGCTAGGTGAAGCACTGTCAGAATTGTTTCCTTATCTCAGGTAAGGTAAAACAGACAACTGAAAAGGAATTTTGACTTGTAGGTTATTTCCTGATGGATGATAACTTGGGAAGCTCTGGCTGTATTCCTTTAGACACTAAAGGTCTCTGAAGGCAGCCTATTGGGGGGAAGGGAGCCAAAAGGCAAGAAGTCAAACTTCAGACGCAGCTACTGAATAGTGGATGAATAGTAACAGTGCTTGGAGAAGGGCTGGAAAGCCCACAGTTCTTTCACAGGAACAAAGTCACTTCCAGGCAGGTAGTACAATGAACTGTTTAAGCAGCATTACACTTAGATGTATTTGAGCTCCAGTTCTGATTCAGCCCTCTCTGATTGTATAATCTTGGATAAGATGTTCGGCCTCCTAAATCCATGAATCTGTAATAAGATTATTATTCAGCATATATAAAACCTTCAATAAAAAAGAATGTTCAATAAAAGTAGTTGGATCAGTGAAATTGAAAAGGAAGAAATACTTGCTAATTCATTTCTGGAGACAAACCGCAGAAAGATCCAACCAAAAAAGAGAACCATAGGCCATCTCCCTAAAGAACATAGAAGCAAACATTCTCAATAAAATACTAGCAAATAGGATACACCATGACCAGGTGAGATTCATCCCAGCATGCAGGGATGGCTCAACATACACAAATCTATAAATGTCATCATATCAACAGAACCATAAACATGATCGTCTCAATAGATGCAGAAAAAGCTTTTGAAATGTCTAACATTTATCCAAAATAAAAACCCTACATAAAATTGGAATAGATGGCCTATATCTCAATCTGATAAAAGCCATCTATGACAAATCAACAACCAACATCATTCTAAATGGAGGAAAACTGAAAGATTTTACTCTAAAATCATATACAAGACAAGGATGTCCAGTATCACCACTCTTATTCAATATAGTTCTGGAAACATTATCCAGAGACATTAGATAAGGGAGAGAAACAAAAAAAAAAAGAATTATTAATAATAAAAATAATAAGGAAAAAGTTAAACTATCATTATTTGCAGATGACATGATACTCTACATGCAAGATCCAAAAATTTATACCAACTTAATTCTATTAACTCCTAGAATTAATAAATATGGGGCTGGTATGGTGGCTTGGGGGAATAAGCACTTCCTTGGCAAGCACAAGGACATGAGTTCAATCCAGGTCAAAAAAAAAAAAAGAAATAGAATTAATAAACAAATTGAGTAGCACAGCAACACCCCAAAATCAATAGCATTCCTTTGCATGATCAACAAACTCAATGAGACAGAAATTAGAGACATAAAACCCTTGATGACAGCATCAAAAAAAAAAAAAAAAAAAAGAAAAAGAAAAAAATATTTAGGAATTAATCTAACAAAGGAAGTAAAAGATCTATACAATAAAAATTAAAAATACTGTAAAAAAAAGTGATTGAGGAGGATTTCAGGAAACGGAAAGATGTTCTTTGCTCTTGGGTAGGAAGAACCAATACTGTGAAAATGGCCATACTCCTCAAATTGTTATACAGATTTAATGTAATACTTATCAAAATACCATCACCAGGCTTGACAGGGGTACAGAAAACATTCCTAAAATTCATTTGGAATCAGAAAACACCCAGAATAACAAAGACAATCCTGGTCAACAAAAGCAAGGCAGGAGGCATTACAATCCCTGACTTGAAATTATACTACAAAGCTATAGTGATAAACTCAGCATGGTACTGGTAAAAATATCAGACTTGAGGCTCAATGGAACAGATTAGAAGATGCAGACTCAACTACAAACACACTCAGCCACCATACCTTTGACAAAGGGGTCAAATGTGTTCACTGAAAGAAAACCTCTTTAACAAATGGTGTTGCAAAAACTGGCTTTCCACACAACAAAAACTATAACTAGATCCAGGTCTATCACCATGAACTAAACTAAAGCCAAATGGATTAAAGATCTAAACAAAATAAATTCACTAAATCTTCTGCAAGAGAAAGTAGGTGGAAATATTGAATGCATAGGAGTAGGCAGAAAATTCACGAACAAAAACCCAACTGCATGGGGAATACTTCAAAGAATCAATAACTGGGATCTCATCTTATTGAGAAGTTTCTGCAAATCGAAAGAAATCACCAACAGAGTGAAAAGACAACTGACAAACTGGGAAAAATTCTTAACCAATAGTCACTCAGACAAAGGACTTTTATCTAGAATATATAAAGAACTAAAAAAATCAGGACCTCTAAATTCAAGGATCCAACCCAGAATAGGCATCTGAGATGAATATGTACTTTTCAAAGGAAAGAGAAAAGCAAATAAATACATGAAAAATGCTTCACAGCACTGATCATCTGCAAAATGCAAATTAAAATGACACTGAGATTCTATCTCAAGAAAAAGGGACTATCATAAAGGAATCAACCAATAACAAATGCTGAAGGGGCCATGGGAAAAAAAGGAACCCTTCTTCACTGTTGGTGGGAGACTAATACAACCTCCATAGATATCAATGTGGAAACTATTCTAGAAGCCCATTACACCCAGCTATTACCCTTCTAGGTATTTTTTTCCAGAAGAACTGAAGACATCATACCACAGTGATACATGTGCACCCACGTTTATATCAGCACAATTTGTCATAACCAAATCTTGAAAACAACGCAAATGCCCATCAACTGAGGAACGGACAAAAAATATGTGCTATTTTTACACAATGGAGTATTACTCAGCCATAAAGAAAGATACACTGGAGGCTTTTATAGGTAAATGGATGCAACTAGAGGCTGTACTCATGAGTGCAGTAAATCAAACCCACATGTGTAAACATCATACTGTCTCCCTAGTGTAAGAACCTGAAAGAATAAATAAAATCAGAAAGGTATAGTACATATAGTAAAAGGGAGAAACTGAACATAAAGAATAAACAATTAAAATGAGGGAAAGGAATAAAGATAGGAAAAAAATGAAGGAGAAAAAGCAACTACTGAAGACAGCAAGGTGCAATTAACGACCACTTTTGGAAACTTTTCATCTCTTTTAAAAAATCTGTACCCTTTCTAATGTCTTATCTGTTATTGTTATACTCTCCTTAAAATAAATTTAAAAAGTAAAAAGGAGAAAAAATTTAAAGGCTTATAGAAAGGAAGAGTTAATGTTTTAACTGTTTGATTAAGGGCTGGGGAGATGGCTCAGTGGAATAAGCGCTTCCCTGGCAAGCGCAAGGGCCTGACTTCAATCCCCAGTTCCACCAAAAAAAGAAAAAGAAAAAAAAATAACTGTTTGATTAATCTTATATGCTTAGACCTGGTAGTCTGAGCAAGAAGTTTGATGATAACAGCATGTAATATGACAACCACTGTTAATTTCCTGTTCTTGTTTTGAAATTCTGTACCATTTTTATTGTTTTATGGTCTTTGTCTTTGTTCTTATTTGTCTTTGGTGTTTTTCCTCTTTAAAATAAAAGCCAGATAGTTAAAAGAGTAGTTGAAATAGCATTACACCAACTGCCTCCAGGGCCTTCTTTAGTGGATGGGTAGGTAGGGGTGGTGTTTGTGTGTTTGTAACGCAGGTTGTCACGTGTTTTCTCCTCCTACACTTTGGGCAAGAATTTATATTTTTAAAGCTATGTTCAAATGAATGAGAGAAACCTCGAAGCGAGAGAAAACAATATAATATGAGAGAGTTTGGTGGGGAGATGGGAGATTTATTTACTTAGAAAATATTTATCAGTCTCTATCCTCTGTGGGAATCTGTGACTAGCACTACAAAAAAGTAACAAACAAGATAGATGACAGTCCCTGCTCTCTCGCTGGTAATGAATTAGCAAGGAAGACAGATTTGAAGCATAAATATGTGTAGGTGCATGTGTTTCATGTGTTATGAAGAAGAGCAAAGGGCTCTGGAGTTCATGGCCCACGGCAGTTAGATAACCTGTCTGGCTGGGTGCATGGCCTGTGAGGGCGCAGGGGTGATAAATCTCCGTCATGTCACTTTGGGACCTGCAGGGGCCAGACTTCCTTGTTTCTTCCTGTGATTTAAGGCTCTTTACTGGAGGTGATCACTCTGGTTGCCTTATTAGGACATATGGGTTCTGAGTTTGATTAAACCCTGAGTGATACATCAACTTTGTGGATTTCTGCCAATGTGTTAATGGGTCTTCTTTCTAGCTGGTTTTGCTTCAGTTGGACTTGCTGACAGCTGTAAGGAAGATTTCATTTCTACTCTCCTGAGAGCAAGTCAGATGGAAGAGATGAAATTTCAGATTTAAAGTGCAGACCTGACATTCAGATTTATCAGAAAGAATTTCAGAGGGAAAGAAAAGAAAATATTCTCATTCCCTTCACATACTCAAATATTTTTTATATGGTAAGATGGACTTGCTGTGTGTGTGTGTATATATATATATATATATATATATATATATATATATATATATATAATATATAGTATACATGCCATATAGTATGCACAATATATATTATACACACTATATACACAATATACAGTACAATAGTATATATACTATATATAGTATACATACAATATACACAGCATATACACTATATAGTATACATGCCATATATACAGTACATACTATATATACAGTATAATATATAAAAATGAATATATAACTTATTTTGAGACAGACTCTCACTCAGTAGTTTAGCCTGGCTTTGAACTCAGTATATATCCCTGGCTGGCCTCTAACTTTTGGCAATCCTTTTGCCTCAGCCCCCTAAGAACTAGGATTACAAACCTCCACACCTGGCTCCACTTTAACATGTATAGTGTACATTATTATAACTTCTGCACAAATTAGAAGAGAGATGAAAATTAGCTGCCAATTACAAAGAATTTTTAAAAAATAACACCTGAAATTCATGTTTATTGCTATACAGTTCACAATAACTAAGCTGTGGAAACAGCCTAAGTACCAACCAAATGCTGAATTAAGAAAATGTGGCACACATTCACAAGGAATGATAAAATCATGTCATTTTCTGGAGCATGGATATAATTACAGATCAGTATTTTAAGTGTACAAGTCTGACACAGAAAGACAAATATTGCATGTTTTCTTTTCATGAGTCAGATAAAAGGGGAGAGAAGGGGTGGACAAGAGAGCATGAGACAGACAGACAGACGGACGGACAGACCGACAGACAGAGCACAAAGATGAACATAGAAGGGAGGCTATTAGAGAAAAGGAAAGGAATAAAAGGGGAAAGGGCAAAAGAATCAATTGGAAGATTAGCAGTGATTAAAGATCAAAGTATGTTTTATGCAGATTCTAATATTCCGGGTGAAACCCACAGTTCTATATAACTCATAAGCACTAATGAAAAAACAGGAATAACAAACAAAACAAAATGATACCAGACATTTTTTCCCCTTCTGGGCACCAAAGGGATGACTTGCTGTGGGTGAGAATCTTGTATTCTGACTCAGCCACTCAGCCTCCTGAAGACCTCTGCACATGGAGACGGGTTCTTTGCTCTTTGGGGAGTCCTGGCACCAGGTAATCTACAAATCTATGGCCCTTCGGTTATTGTTTGTGCCTAGATGTCCTCCTAATACCTCACGTGGTCACAGAGTCTTTTTGGAAGTGGCTGAATCTAGAACGTGTGGGTGACTGTAGAACAATGCTAAGATTAAGTGTGCTGGGATTAACAGTGAGGGGATTAAGGGTGAGGGATTGCTGGATCATTCCACTGATTGAATTGGTACCCTCAACCCTAGCAATTTAGGTAAGACAAAAGTTTTTGCTGTCTTCCACTGTCATGATCTGTTGGCCCTCTGCCATGTGCCACCCTGCCTTGGAGCCAGCTGCTGAAGTACTGAAACTATGAGCTAATTAACCCTTTCGTCCTTTAACTTTAGGTACCATGTACTTTGTTGTAGCAATGAGAACAGTAGCTAAGACATATTTATAGTTTAGAAAGCACTTCCAAGCATGAGCTAGGCAACAGAAAACCTGTGTTCTAATAGCAAGTTTGTCAGTCACTTCCTTGCAGATTCTCATGAGGAAAAGATTGTGGTTGGACTGGAGTGTTAAGTGGCTGAACTCACTCCCTGCAAAGACATGTTGGAGCCCACACTGCCAGAACCTTGCGTGTGATTGTATTTGGACCTGGGATCTTTGTAGAGGTAATTAGATGAAAACAAGACCATTAGCACCGGTTTTAGTCCTGTATAATTGATGTCCTTATAAAAAAGGAAGATTTGGATACAAATACACGGAGCAGCAAGATGATGTGAACAGAGACAGGGAGAATATCGGGTCTCTGAACTAGATCCCCACCTGGCTTGAAGAGAAAAATTCCTTAAGAAGATTCAAGAACACCTGTGGGACCACGACATTCAACAGGAAGCCAGCAGCTTCCCCTAGCAGCTCAGCCTGCAGAGAGGAGATTTTACAGAAAACAAAAGAGATGCTGTGCCTGCCAGCACCCTCCCACACCCAGCATGGCCCTGTCAGCTGACTCTGAGACCCACAATTCTGTACCCCCGCAGCAGTGCCCCCACCCCCACCTAAACTGCCCTATAGAACATGCTCTTGCTCTTTGCTCAGAGCCAGTGTTTTTTTAGCTCTTGGTCCAACCGTACCTGGTCTGCAATAAAGTCCTTGCACGTTGCTTAAATTCTGCTTGACTCGCTGTCTCAATGGTCACAATTTACCCTAACAGAGATGTTCATCTGTCAGCCAAGGAGAGGCTCTGGAATTTACTTTTCTTTCCTTTCCTTTTAATTTCTTTTCTTTCCTCCTCTTCTTCTTCCTTTTCTTCCTCCTCTGTTTTTTCTACTTCTTTTAGTTTGTTTGAGAGTCTCTCTCTGTAGTTCAGGCTGGCCTCACACTTGTGGTTACCCTCCTACCTCAGCCTCCTGAATTCTGGAATTACAGGTGTATGCTATGTCTGGCTGGAATTGGAGTTTCTCATAGTCTCAGAAGGAACTGACCGTGATGACACCTTGAAGCTGGCCTTCTATACCCCACAACTGCAAGGTAATGAATGTTTGCTGCTTGAGCTGCCACTGAAGCCTTAGCAAACCAACACAATGTCTGATTTATGCCTTTTCATGCCATGGACTCCTCTGATACTCCAGAGATGACTCTGGGTTCATTCTGAGAATAATTCTAAATATGTGAAATGAAATATGGATTGCAAAGGAAAGAATTTTTAATTGCAACACAGTAAGCCAAAAATACCAAAAATAATCATGATATAGTAATATATGTGTTACTTTAAAATACACTAAATAAAAAGATATAGTGCATGTATAATAGTAATCATAATTTCAAAGCAAGAAGTGTAGATATTTTAAGACATATGCAGCAATATAACATGACATTAACATGTTATAATTTTTACTGGTGACAGTACAGCTAATACTGTATGCAGTACATATTCATAATTAAAATACCAGTCTTTGGTTAGTGGCAGTAAATTTTTTTTAACTTATTCTTGTGGTGGATGGTATCTAAGGGTCTTTTGAAGTCTGTGACTTGTCATTCTGGGTCAGTTCCACTCTGAGGCTGATGTCTGACATTCCTTGCCTTAGGCCTTCTAACCCTTCAGCTGGGGCTTTGGGGTCTTCAGGCCAGATATTGGGACTCACATCAACCTCCCCCTTTTCTCAATCTCTCTGTTGTGATGGTAGAATCTATCTGGTTTTGGAAGTTGCTCTTTTCCTAGACCTATGTGCCAGAGTGTTGCTGCTGCCCCTGACTTCTCTGCATAGCTTGTCTGTGACTCAAAGGAGGTGTGTTCCCCGAGCAGAGTCACCCTGGGCCCAGTGAGTGACTCAGCCCTGGATCTGGCGCAGACAGGAAGTAGCTGCTGATCCAACACAGGAACCTCATCCCTTGCCTTGAGAAAGAGTCATCTCTCTGTGACTCAGGGGCCTCACGTGACTGAGGCTATCCTCACACATAGTGCTGGTCTTTAGGAAGTTTCTCATGAGCTTCCCCAAGGAATGCCAGTAACCACACAGTCTCTTGACTTTCCACACAGGTTCCTCCCACAAGAAAAGAAGCCTTTCTTTGGACCTTGTGTTTGGAATGAAGGGACTATACCTTAGTGGCATACAGAGGATCCTGTTTGTTTATTTATTTATTTATTTATTTATTTAAAATAGGATCCTGTTTTTAAATAAATGCAGAAGTTATATCTTCTCAGCTTGGAGAGACAGTGTTATAATGGCCCATTGGATTCTAAGGAAAAAAAAATTTTCATGCTTGAATATTTCTGAAATAAAGATGTGTCTTACAATTCATGGTGTCAGTATTTACAAACTAGAGTGCATAAAGAGAAAGACCGTAGAGACTTAGAGAATTTGGGCAACGTTAGAAAATAAGAGAAGCCTTTGGTCACTTAGCATGTGTTACCTGTCAAATGCTAGCTGTATTTTGTGGGATTTTTGCCCTTTACATTTGGATCATGGGTGGCATGATCTTTTATAAATAAGTGCATAATTTTCACATACACACACACACACATACACACACATGCATGCACACACACACACAAAAGCACATGAGTTGAAGGAGTCATGTATATGCATGAGTTACAAGTATATTTTAGATCATGAACTAGAACATGTATAAAAGGACAAAATAAGTCTTTGAGGAGCTAGTTAATAAAAGGCCCATGCTTCAGCAAAACAAAAACAATAAGGAAAAGAGAAAAGAAAAGATGTCCAAGGGAACTCTCATTTGACAGTCTGGTAGGATAGTGTTATAAATTGACTGTGGATGTCAACTATGATAATCCTAATTTGAGTTCTGCCAAACACTGAGGAAATCTTTGCTTTCCCAGGCTAGTGACTTTAGCTGAGAAGTCGAAGCTACTGTCATGATTAGCACTGATAAAGGAGAGCACTAGCACAGCAATTAGTAATTTTTGGTATTGTTTTTGTTTTTGAGATAAGATCTCCCTATGTAGCCCAGGCTGGACTTGAACTCGAAGTGATTCTTCTATCTCAGCCCCTTGAGTGCTGAGGTTACAGATTTGCACCATCACACCTGGCAGTAATAAATAAGTAAATAATTATAGATCCAAAGAAGTTGGTAAAAAATATATAGGGAGTCTCCTTTACCCAATTACCTTCCATGTAGCATCTTATATAACTTTATTACAGTATCACCACAGGGATACTGGCATTGGTCCACAGAACTTATGTAAATTTCCTGTTTTGAATGTACTATGTACTTATGGATGTGTGTAGTTCTATGCAATTCTACCACAGGTGTGGATTTTGGTAGCGACTTTCGAAATCAGGACACAGGATGGTTCCAGTAAGGTTCACTTCTGTTGTCCCTTTATAGATAGATTGCCTGCCTATCTTTAAGTTCTGTTTACTATTAATCTGTTCTTCTCTCTAAATTTTGTCACTCGTGAATGTTATATAGGCAAATTGGTACAGTAGGTAACCTTTAATGGGCTTTCTTCATTAAGCATAATTCTTTTGTGATCCATTCAAGTTGTGTGTGTGTGTGCTGTTGGTTTGGCTTTAAAAAATTGGGGAGCAGGAAATATTTCCTATGTGTGTACAACTGCTTTACTTTATTTTAATTTTTTTTACTGTGCCAGGGATTGTACCCAGGCCTTTGTGCATTGCAGGCTAGCGCTTTGCTGCCAGTTCATACTCCCAGAGCCTTTTAAACTTGTATTTTGATTCTTTTTAAGTTATGCGGAGTTGGCTTACGCTTATGACTCTCCTACCTTGCCCTCTTGAGTAGCTGAGGTTCCAGGCATATTTGACCATATCCAGAGCCACAGTTTATCTTTAATTATTTATCTACTGAAGGACTTTTGGGTTGTTTCCAGCTTTGCACTGTTGAGTAAAATTCCTGTCTGTATAGAACTTTTAAGCTAAAGTTGACACTAAGTAATAGTATTAAAGTTTAACTGAGGGCAGACTGTTTTATACACATTTTTAATAGTAATGCAGTGTTTGCAAATTTAGTGCAGGTATGAGTGAGTGAATAACCACGTAAGAGTCATTCAAGGAGAGATAGGGTAGTGGTTAAAAATCACAGGTTTTAGACTCAGACAGACTAGGACTACAGGCCTGTCTTTATCACTTCCTCCCCGGGAGATCTAAGGCAAGCCTCTTTTGTATAGTTCCTCAGCTATTAAATGAAATTAAAAGCAGAACTGCTGTTCTAGGACTGTTGGGAGAATTAAAGGAGGCAATGTATATATCTCTCAACAGACATAGCAACTGCTCAATAAATTGTCATTATTATTACTATTAGTAGATCACCAGTTTACCCAGGATTATAATAATATAATAGTTAATGAGTTGTTTTTACCTTTATTCAGAAATACTTTTTTCCTTCAAATGAAGAAATATTATTACATAATTTATATTATATATTTATTTAAATTTTATATGTATATGTGAACATTGAAAACATTTAAATTGTCTTCTTTTTAAAATGATAACTCTGGCCTAAGGTTACATTATCTTATGAATATACACATATGCAAATATCATCCATGCATATGTATATTTTTAGATATTTGTAAGGAATGAAATTTTTTTTCTGTATAGCCATTCAGGATGTTTCTGGCAACTTTGGAAAATGGGGCCACTATTATAAAGGCTGATTATGAGATTTAATTTTTTCCTTTTCATAATGCTATCAATGCATTGAGTAAGCAGCAAGTGCCTTTTCCCAGAGGCGTGGTTGGTGATTGAGCACCTGGAAGGGAGAAGGCTCCTTTTCACTTGCCTGCTATAACCCACCCTGTGTGCCCGGGCTCACGTTCAGGGGAAATAGCTCTCCAGCAGCCTCCTGGAATGTTAGCAGAGCTCTGAGTCATGCAGAACCTTCCTCCAGACATTGAGAGGAGGCAGCAATTAGAAACTAACAATTAACTAGCTGCCAGGGCAACAGGAGGTGAGCAAAATTTCCAGCTGTTTGACAAAGGCCAGCGATATTTGCCATTACACAGAGGGAGCTGGAGTCATCAGCTTTGCTTTTCTGTGAGGGGGGTGTCTGGCTATTCTTTGTTGAGCTTCGCCTGGTTAGTTAAATGTTGTGGTAAAGATTTATAAGGGAAAAGATTTTATACAAGGCATATAATTTATAGGATTATTTTCTAAAGTTCACCCAAACAGTCAAATGGAAAAGAGTGTGGGCAATCTGTCTACACACTACAGACCCTAAGACTCCAGCTGAGGATTTAGATCCCTCAGCAATGTGCAGCACAGGTCCAGCTGAAGACCCAGAGCCCATGGCAGTGTCTTCTATGAGTACAGCTGGAGGTGTAGAGCCCATGATGATGTCTTGTGAAAGGCTATATCAAGGATCTGCCTAGGGAAGGCCCAAAGGTCGGTGGTGAAAGCTAGAAAGTCTACATCAGTAGGATGAAGGATCTGCTTCAGCAGCCTGAGAGATCTGCACTGGAGCCAGGAATAAACGCTCAAAGTAGAGCTGCCCCGAAAAGAATCATAGTCATCCTCAGTGGCAGTGAGAACCCAAGCTCCTCCAACGATATTAGGAAAGACATGACAAGATAGGGGGATCCACAACACATCCTCTTCCTCTCCAGTTCTTTTTTATGCTGTTTGCAACAATTCTTGGGTGGGCCTTCCACACCCAGCAACATGCTTATGCAGTTCAGCTGGGTGTTACAAGTTCACCAGTAGGTAATCTACTGTATTAAGCACCATTCCTGATCATGCCAGGATTTGTAGGTAGGAAAGGTTGTTAAAGGATACTTTTGGAGGAATCTGGGTTTTGTAAGTTGTCAACAGACATATATGACCAGACAAGATTTCAGAGCCTTTCCACACTGCCTGTATCATACAATAGCCACACTAGTTAAACCTATGTTGAGACAATTTTGCTCAGCTGCTGCCTCAAATGCTCTTCTCTGGAGATGTCCCAATCATCATTCAAGACTCAACTCTAATGCCACTCCAAGATATCTTTCTTACCTTTACCAGACAGAATGGATTTTTTTTTTCTGTGTGGCAGTCCATTATGATCCTGTACATAGTACTTATTTCATTATTTTATTTTGACTTATAGACCACCTATCTTCTCCCTTTGGATCAATAACATCTGGATGGCAAAATCCAGATCATGTCACATCACTAGCGTGCTTGTGTGGTCCCAAGATTAAGGAAAGCATTCAACAAGTGTTTGCTAACTTGACTTATCTGAAGGAAGAGAAACACAAAGCCCCTTGGAAGAGCTCTGAGGTGACAAGTCATGTGGAAAGTGGCAGGAAAAAAACACCATGGCTTTTGTTCTCCTTTTCTTTCTCTACAGGCATGCCACCAAGTTTTTTTTTTCACTGTCTCTGATTTAGCTGTGACCTCACATTGAGTTCTGGTCATTCCAGTCTAGCAGAACTTCCTATGAAGGAGCCTCATTTTCTTGCTGAATAGAGAAGACCTTAGTGCTCTAAAGAGGACAGAGCCACAAGACAGGAAAAGTCTCTGTTTTATCCCTGCTGGAAAAAACGGGGACTTCCTGACCAGGCCAACTTAATTGAGTCTTAGATAGTTATACATAAACTTTCAATGGATGTAGTTTCAGAAAGATTAGAATTGGTTGCTGTTGCAGGCAGAAGTGCTTTGACTAACGCATAAAGAGTTCATCAGGCAGGTGTGTTGCACCTGTGGCCCAGGGACTGCTTGCCTTCCTTTAAAAAAAAAAGTTAGGGTAAAAAATTTTAAAAAGTTTTGTCACTTATGTAACAAGCCACATTGTATATGTAATATATAACTCAATTTCTTTTCACTCCATGCAGCTCAGGCAAGCTGAAAGATTGGTCACCCAATTGGGGCATGCAGGGAAGTCTTTCCCTAGCTGCAAGTAAAGCCTGGAAATGTGGCTTTAATTCTGAGTACACACACACCAAGAAAAGAACCTGGCATAATACCAGAAGAAGATGACATGTATTGGGGCATATGTTGTGAGACAAAAGCAGCTCTTTGAGGTTTGAAGTAGGTTCCACTTATCCTAACTGATATTTATGTTCTCCTGGCAGTTTTCTCTGTGTACCCATTTAGAATGTAATTGAAAATCTTTTGATTAAGATTTTCCTATTCTCTTTTTTAAAGATTATAGTGAGACAAGCTTTGAGAGATTAACAAAAATTTCTTTCGCCATTCTCTGTTTCTGTTTGGGCATTGGGCTCTAAGATATTTGGGAAGTAGACCTATGTGGCTGAAGTATCCTTTGCATTAGTAGAAGGCAAGTAGAAGTTAGACCAAGTGAATTTATCAATAGACTCTTGTTTTGTTTAGGGATTTGGGGATTGTACCAAGAGCCTTACACATTGCAAGCTAGCACTCTACCACAGTTTATATGCCAGCTCTTTTTAAAAATTGGAGATAGTTTCTTTGACTTTCCCAGGTTTTCCTTGAACTTGTCTCAATCTCTTGAGGAACTGGGGTCACAGTGTGTACTACCATACCCAAATATATATATATATTTTAAATAACACAATCCAACACAGAGCAGCAGTCCACAATAGAAGTGGGTTATCCTCAGAAGTTGTTGACTTGAACCATTCACAGCTCATTACATTAATATGACTTTACTTTATATACCTCCATTTTTATACTTTTCTGCTGGATGGTTAAGACCAAGTTAAAGCAAGACCTATATAACAAGAAATGTAATTTTTGTATCAGATAAGGTCAGTCAGGCACCCTCAGGGTTTATCTTTTTTTTTTTTCAGGGTTTATCTTATAACCCTGTACCACACTTTGTAGATCCTTTGTCAGTATCAGCCTTGTGGGTGAGTCATGGCCATTGCTTGACTAATTTGTTCTCTGTGGAAGCCTGAGAGAAAGTTTTCTCTCCCTGTGACTCTCCTTAGGCACACTATACATCATCGATCGCATTCTTCTGTGGCTCCATAATCTCCTTGATCAGAAAATTTGGAGGGGCTAGGGAGATGGCTCGGTAGAATAAATGCTTCTCTAGCAAGTGCAGGGGTCTGAATTCAATCCCTGGTTCTGCCAAAAAAGAGACAAAAAAAAAAAAAAAAGAAAAGAAAAAGAAATTGGGGCTGGGGAAGTGGCTCAGTGGAATAAGCACTTCCCTGGCAAGCGCAAGGATCTGAGTTCAATCCCTGGTTCTGCCAAAAAAAGAAAAAAAAGAAAAGATTTGGGGAACAACTGAGTTATATGATGTTACAGTACAAATTCTCCTATGTCCTGAGTCTTCACTGACCTTGAAAGGCTAGGGCCAAAATGTTGGCATGAAATCCAAGAAAATTAACATGGAAAATGTTTTGAGTCCAGAGAATGAAGCTGGGTGGCCTTTGCAAATGATCTGCAGGGTGATGTAAAGCCCAATCTCCTGTTAGTTAAGATTAGCTATGCACTAGCTGCAGGATTAGACATTAATTGGCAGGGATTGGATGGAGGCTCCAAATCCTGGCTCATCCTTTTCGGGTCAAACTTTAAAGAGTGTTGGTGATTACAGATCCTTCATTTGCTCTTAGATTCTTTGTGTATAAGACATGGGTGGTGATGGTGGTGGTATCTTTGCATGTTTCCAGATTCCACCTGCAGTATCTCAAGTGTGTTTGTTGGCAACCCTGCCCCCCTTTTTATTTATTTTAGGGAAGGGTGTACAGGGTGTTCAGAGTCTCACTACTAGATGAGACATGTAGTGATCCACCTGTTTACAGCCTCCCAAGAGCTGGGATTATAGGCATGTGCCACCACATCCAGTCTCAACTGCCTTCTCAGTGAGCCGCCTAGGGCAGGGCCAGCATGGCAGGCCTGGGGATTGAACTCCAGCCCCTGCGCCTGCTTGCAGGCACTTTAGTCTGCTGAGCTATTTGGCCAGCCACAAGTAACCCAATTTTAAAGTGTTATTTTGATTAATAGGTTTCCATCCTTGGTAAATTAAGTCGATTCCAGTAAAAAAGGGGTTTATGTCTTATTTTCTGGGATGGCGTTCAGGGGAAGATGGACCTCTCCCGAGAAGCCTCACTTCCAGCAAGGCAATGCAGCTCTGGAGCTCGAGGCACAGTGGCTGGAGAGTACCCCAGGCGTGCAGTTTGAGGCAGCCCTGCAGAGTCCCATGGAAGTCAGCATAGAGCAGAAGAGTGTGCAGAGCATTCTCAAGGCATGCAGAGATAGTCTGAGTGTCCCTGGGGTTGGAAGATGGTTGTCCCAGGTTGGAGTCAGGAGGTGCACTCTTCACAGTCCTGTTCCCCAGTCATGCAGGTTATAACCAGTATACATTACCAAGGGCAGTGCTGAAGAGAGAAAAATATGGTGGTATCTGAGGCTTACTCCTTCATCTTATGAACTCATCCTAGCTGAAAGAGCAGCCAGAAGCCAAGCAATTCTAGACTGGACGTCTGTCTGATGATAACCTATAAGCTCTTCGAAACTCCCATTGTTTCCAAGAAGGAGGGAGTGAGCCCTAAAACAGCTAAGCACTAGTTGCTCAAACAAGTAGGAGAAAATAATTCAAAGTGAGTGAGTTTATCCTGACTTAGCAAGATTCTGTCTTATTCTTCTATCAGGGAACTTAGTTGATAATTTAAATTCAGTTGTAAAGCAGCTGATATGCAGATTTAACACAATTCCAAACAAGGTATCAGCAGCATTCTTTATAGAACTGTTTTAAAATTTAGATTCATTATCTATTTTGATTTTAGTTTAGTACATGGTTGTCTCAGTTACTCTTCTCTCATTGCTGGGACAAATACCCAACACTCAAAATGAAGGAAGGAAAGGTTTATTTAATTCACAGTTACTGGAGGTTTCAGTCCACACTCAGCTGGCTCCAAGACAGAGGGGCACAGGGCAGAGAGCAACCTTTCATGGAAGTGACAAAGAGCAGAGAGTAAAAAGGAAGAGCAGCAGCAACAGTGGCTACAGAGAGGAAGTCTGCCTCCCTTAAATTGCATTTAGGCTATATGCCCAGGCCGGGAGGAATACTCACATCGATAATCCTAGCAATACTAAAACCCAAAGTCCCAGCCTTGATCATGAGTTAATCCCAAACTCTAGAAGTCCCTGCTACACGACTGCATGAGGCTTTGGCGGGGACAAGTAGACACAAACCATAACAATGGTGATAGATATGGGTTGAGCTTTAGTCTTGGGCATGTGGAAAGCCCATTTTCCAGCACCATTTATTAAAGAGGCTATCATTCTTTTCAGTGTAGGTGTTTGGCTACTTTGTGAAAGATAAGATGGCTGAGTGTGTTTGGAGTTGTTTCTGCATCTTCTAATCTGGTCCACTTATCCTTGGGTCTGGTTCTTTTTTTCTTCTTCTCTCCCCTCTCTCCAATTATCATGCTGTTGTTTTTATCGCTGTAGCTTTGTAGTATAATTTCAAGTCAGGGATTGTGATGCCCCCAGTTTTGCCTTTGTTTCCCTGACTGCTTTCACTAGTCTTTCTTTCTTTTTTTTTTTTTTTTGTATTTTAGGGAAGGGTCTACAGGGTGTTCAGGGTCTCACTAGTAGATTGGACTTATAGTGATCCACCCAGACTCATAGTGGTTCTCCTGTTTACAGCCTCCCAAGAGCTGGGATTATAGGCGCACACCATCAGCCCCAGTCTTGCTTTTACTATTCAATATCCTTTCTGGCTCCAAATGAATTTTGGAGTTGTTTTCTCTAATTCTGTGAGGTAGTGGAACATGCCTATAATCCCAGCACTAGAGAGGCTAAGGCAGGAAGATTGTTGGAAGTTCAAGACCAGCCTGGACTACAAAGTGAACTCAAGGCCAGCCTGACCTGCACAGCAAAAACCTGTCTCAAAAAGACAAGAAAAAGTGTTTTGATCAGAATTGCATTAAATATGTATAATGTGCAAATATCACCGTTTTCACTGTATTGGTTCTTCCTGCTGAAGAACAAGTGTTATCTTTCCATTTTCTGATATCTTCTTCAGTTTCCTTTTCAGAGAATTCATAATTTTCAATGTAAAGGTCTTTCCCTTCCTCCATTAGATTGATTCTTAGGTATTTCCTTGTTGGGGTTGCTATTGAGAAAGGTGTACTTTTCTGAGTTCTCTCTTAATGAGATATTTATTAGTGCATAGCAATGCTACTGACTTTGTGTCCAGTTATGCAACTAAATTTGACTATTGAATCTAACAGTCCTTTAATAAAGGTTTTCTTCTATGTATTGTATCATGTCATCTACAAAAGAAACGGTAATTTAACTTTTTCCTTTCCTGTCTGTTGTGGTTTTGTCTGGATGTCCCCCAAAGCCTCATGTGATCATGTGAGGAGGACTTTCTTGGAGGCTGCTGAACCTACAGAGTATGACTGATTCATGGAGTGGCTCTGGGGCTTTCACCTTGGATGCTGGCATTTGGTCTCAGCAATGAGAGAAAAGTATGTAGGATACTGTCCTTATTTCTTTTCTCCTGTTAAAAATAGTGCACCTATTTTTTTTTTTTTTACCTTTTTCCTGATTTTAGGGTGCAAGCTTTCAGTTTTTGCCCATGTAATGTTTTTATTTATTTATTTTTTATTTTATTGAAGTACAAAATCAATGAGCCATGTAATATTTTTAAAAATGTTTCTATTTTTTAAACTGAATAGTAAAACAATAATAAAGAAAAATTAAAGCTGATGCAAAATTTCACTAAACAAAGTAATAGGAATTCATCAGTTGGTGCTGTACTGCATGACCTTATCTTCAAATTAGTTGTCTAATATATATATGCAAACTTGGTTAAAAAAACCAAAACAACACAACCACAAAAAAGTTAAAAGAAAAAAAAATCAAAAGAAATTAAAAAGAATAAACAGAAAACATATTTTAGACATTAAGTTCTCCTTTCAGAAGCCCAACAGAAGGGCTGGGGAGATGGCTCAGTGGAATAAACTCTTCCCTGGCAAGCACATGGGCCTGAGTTCAATCCCTGGTTCTGCAAAAAAAAAAAAAGTCCAGCAGAGCTTGGCAGTACAATTATATAAATTATCCTACATATATAGAGGAATACACACACACACACACACACACACACACACACACACACACGTACACATATACTCATTTCCCTTCTCTCTTGTTCTTTTTCTCATTCCAGTTTTAACTTCCCACTGAACAAATTCTTTCCCTTTCACAGTATCTATTGTACCTTTTAGATTTTATTTACTCTTTCAGGTTCTCACACTAGCGAGATAGTATGATGTTAGCACATGTAGGTCTGATTTCACTTACCAATACAGTCTCTAGTTGTATCCATTTATCTACAAAAGCCTCAAATTTATCTTAGCTGAATAGTAGTACTCCATTGTGTAAAAATACCTCTCTTTTTATCCTTTCCTCGGTTGGTGGGTGTTTGGGTTGTTTCCAAGATTTAGCTATGTCAAATTGTGCTGCTGTGAACATTGGTGAGCATATATGGCTTTGGTATGATGATTTTAGTTCTTTTGGAAAAATACCTAGAAGGTGAATAGCTGGCCTGAATGGCATCTTCAGTTCTAGCTTTTTGTGGTACCTCCATTTTGATTTCCATAATGGTTGTGCCAGCCTACACTCCCATCAACAGTGGAGAAAGGATTCTTTTTCTTCACAGCCTGTCCAGCATTTGTTATTGGTTGACTCCTTGATAGCCATTCTTTCTGGCATAAGATACTATCTCAGCATTACTTTAATTTTGCATCTCTTGAATGACCAGTGATGTTGAACATTTTTCATACATTTATTTACCAGGTGTCTCTTCATTTGTGAAGTATATATTCATCTCACATGCCCACTTTTGAATTGGGTCTTTGAATTTTGGAGGCCCAATTTTTTCAATTCTTTATATGTTCTAGATAAGAGTCTTTTGTTTGAGGGACAATTGGCTATAATTTTTTCCCATTTAGTGGGTTTCCTTTGTATTCTGTTGGTGATTTCCTTTGCTGTGCAGAAGCTTTTCAAAAAGATGAGATCCAATTATTGATTCCTTGAAGTATTTCCCTTGCAGTTTGATTTTTGTTCATAAACTACCTATACTTATGTCCTTAAGATTTCTGGCCTATTTTCTTCTCCAGAAGATTTAGTGTTTCAGTTTTAATATTTATATCTTTTTTTTAATTTTTATTTTTTCAAAAAATTTTTTTACCTTAACCCTAACTTTAAACCCTAATCCTAAATTATTTAAATCTTTAATCCATTTTAACTATAGTTTTGTGCATAGTGATAGGCATGGATCTATTTTTAGCTTTTGGCATGTGGAAAGCCAGGTTTTCCAGTACCATTTATGAAAGAGGCTATCTTCCTTTCAGTGAATATGTTTTGGTCCCTTTGTCAAAGAAAAGGTGTTGGAGTGTGTTTGTAATTATATTTGCATCTTCTAATCTGTTCCATTGATCCTCAGGTCTGTTTTTGTGCTAAGACCACACTGATTTTATCACAGTAGCTTTGCAGCATAATTTCAAGTCAGGGATTATGATGCCTCCTGCCTTTCTTTTGTTGTTCAGGATTGATTTTTGCTATTCTGGTCTCTTCTGGTTCCAGGTGAATCTTAGGAATGTTTTTGCTAGATCTGTGAGGCATACTAATGATATTTTAATTGGGATTACACTGAATCTGTCTAACAATTTTGGGATATGGCCATTTTCACAATGTTCATTCTTCCTATCCAGGAGCAAGATATATCTTAATATTTTCTGAAATCCTCTTCAATTTTTTCCCAGGCTACTATAATTTTCACCATATAAATTTTTTACTTCCTTTGTGAGATTGATTCCTAAGTATTTCATTTTTTTACAGGTTATTATGAAAGGTGTGGTTTCCATAATTTCTCTCTCAATGTGCTTATTGTTTGCATGTAGAAATGCTATTCATTTTTAGTGTTGATTTTGTATCCTGCTATGCTACTGAATTTGGTTATTTATATGCAAGTCTCAGTGGAGATTTTTGGAGTTTTCTATGTACAGTACAAGGTCATCTGCAAATAATGATAATTTCACTTCTTCTCTAATCATTATTCCTTTTATTTCTTTCACTTCTGTAATTGCTGTGGCTAATGTTTCCAGAATTATATTGAACAGGAGTAGTGACAGTTGGTATCTTTGCCTTGTTCCAGATTTTAAAGTGAAGGCTTTCAATTTTTGTCCATTTAGTATGAAGTTGAGTATTGGTTTGTCATAGATGGCTTTTATCATAGATGGCTTTTATGTCTTTTTATGTAAAGACCTTCTATTCCTATTTTTTCTAGTTTTTTTTTTTTAATATAATGAATTAGTGTTGGGTTTTGTGAAAAGCTTTTTGTGCATCTATTGAGATGATTTTTGTCTTTGGCTCTGTGGATGGGGTGTATTACATTTATGGATTTGCATATTTTGAACCATCCTTGCATTTCTGGGATGAATACACATGATGTATTATCTTTTTAATAATTTATTGCTTTCTGTTTGCTAGTATTTTATTGAGGTTTTTGCATCTATGTTCATTAGGGAGGTTGCTTGTAGTTCTCTTTTTTTGTTTGGGTTTTTCTCTAGTTTTTGTATTAGAGTAATACTTGGCTCCCTGAATGAGTTTGGGAGAATTGCTTCTCTTTCTTTCTTTCTTTTCTTTTTCTTTCTTTCTTTCTTTCTTTCTTTCTTTCTTTCTTTCTTTCTTTCTTTCTTTCTTTCTTTCTTTCTTT
>PVKA01014092.1:0-10363 GCA_004027165.1 Ctenomys sociabilis | reverse complement strand
CAGCATAGCAGGTGTTGGTAAGTTTTTGATTACATTTTTAATTTCATTGACTGATATTGGGTAATTCAGAATTTTTATATCTTCTTGATTCAGCTTTAGTAGTTAGTTATCTATCTAGTAATTTGTCCATTTCTTCTGTGTTTTCCATCTTGTGGAAGTAAAGATTTTGGAAATGGATATTGATGATGTTTTCAATTTATTTGGGTCTGTAGGGATTTCACCCTTTTCATTACTTATTGCATGAATTTGAATTCTGTTTTTCTGTTTTGGTAAGGTTGTCTAGGGATTTATCAATTTCGTTTATTCTTTTAAAGAACAAACTCTTTGATTCATTAATTTTTTGTATTGTTTTTTTCATCTCCATTGTATTTATTTCTGCTTTGATCTTTCTGATTTCCTGCTTTCTTTAGGCGTTAGGCTTGACTTTTTCTTCTTTTTTCTAGGAACTTGAGGTGCAGCATAAGATTATTTATTTGTGTTCATTTTCTTTCTCTGATATGAGAATTTACTGATATAAATTTCCCTCTTAACACAGTTTTCATTGCATCCTATAGGTTCTGTTAAGTATCTGTATCTCCAGCTTCATTTTATTGTAAATATTGTTTAATTTCTTTAAAATTTCATCTGTGACCCATTTGTTGTTCAGGATGATGTTATATAGTTTCCATGTGTTTATGAATTTTTTGCTGTTTTTTGTCAATAATTTACAGTTTCATTGCACTATGGATAGATAATATGCATGGAATAATTTCAGTTGTTCTCATTTACTTAAGAATGTTCTATCTGTTAGCACATGGCCTATTTTGGAGAACATTCCATGTGCAGCTCAGAAGAACATGTAGGGTGATGCTGTTGTGTGGAACACTCTGTAAAGGTCCACTAAGTCCATTTCTTCATAAATTTGGTTTAGTTCTTTTATTTCTTTGCTTTTTTGCATAATTGACCCAGATCTTTGTTCAGTGCAGTGTTAAATTGATTATTTATTGTTTATTTGATTTTTTTATGTATATTAAAATTTACCTTATGTGTTGAGTACTCCTACATTGGTTGCATATTATTTATAATCATTATATTCTCATCTTGTAGTTTTCCCTTAACAAGTATGTAGTGACCTTCTTTATGTCATTTATTTATTTATTTATTTATTTATTTATTTAGTCTTTTTGAGACAGGGTCTCACTATGCAGTTCAGGCTGGCCTTAAGCTCACTTTGTAGCTCAGGCTGGTCTTGAACTCACAACAATCCTCCTGCCTCAGCCTCCCGAGTGCTGGGATTACAGGCCTGCACCACCACGCCCGGCTTCTTTGTGTCTCTTAATCATGCTTGGTTTAAAGTTGACATTGTTGGGCCAGATAGTTTAGTAGAATAAGCACTTGCCTGGCAAGCACAAGATCCTGAGTTTAATTCCTGTTTCCACAAACAAACAAAGAAACATAACAACAGCAACAACAAACAAAGAGAAGGTCAATTGAAAAAAAAAAAAAAGAATCCTTCTAAAGTTGATATTGTTGGCAACCAGAATAGCTACTTCTGCTTTTCTTCCAGGTTCTTATCACATGGAGTATTGTTTTCCATCTTTTGACATTCGGTCTATTAATTTCTTTTCGAGTTAAATGTGTTTCTTGTATGGAATATATTGCTGGGCTTTGTTTCTTGATCCATTGTGCCAGTCTGCTTCTTTTGATTGATGAAGTGGAGTTATTTAAATTTATGGTTATAACTGATGTGTATTGGTCTATCTTTGTCATGTTGTTTTGCTACTGTAGAGTCCCTACTTCTCTCCACTGCTTAATTGCTTGCTCTGCTTTGGTAGTTTTTATTTATTTATTTAGGTAGAACTGGGGATTGAACTCAGGCCCTTGCACTTGCCAGGCAAGCACTTATTCTACTGAGTCATTTGTCTGGCCCCTCTGCTTGGTAGTTCTCTTCTGTTGTTCTTGAAGTTGTGGTCATCTTTGTCTTTTTCTAAAATATCTCTCAATACTCTTTGTAGGGTTGGTTTGTTTGTCGTGAATTTCTTCAGTTTTTCTTTGTTGTGGAAGTATCTTATCTCTCCATTAAATTTTATAGGTTGTTTTAGGAGGTACATCAATCTGGGTTGGAAGTTGTTTCTTTCTAGCCCTGAAATAGCTCACTCAAGTCCGTTTTGATTTGATAATCTGTGTTAAGAAATCTGCCATGATTCTGATGGGCTTTCCCTTATAGGTGATCTGTTTCTTCTCTGTAACAGCTTTTAATATTCTGTTCTTTTGATTAGTTTCTAGGATCATGATTATTACATGTCTGGGTGAAGATTTATTTTGATTACTACTCACTGGATTTCTATGTGCCTTACTTATGTATGTCAGATTCTTTCTTCCATGCTTGGGAAATTTTCTGCTAGTACTTCTGCAGTCTTTTTACATCATTGTGTTAACTCCAGCTGTTTCATGATATCTATTAGTCATATTATTTTTCTTTACATCATCTTGCAGCTATTTTATTGTTATTCTTTATTCTTTTTCTTTTTTTATTTCTTATTATTTTTAAGAGATCTTTCCTTTTGTGGTCACTAGATGCAGTGCTGTCTGAAATTTTATCTTCAGTTTCATTCAAGTAGCTTGCCAGCTTTCAATGTAATTTTTTCAGTGTAATTGTCAACTTTTTATTTTTTGATGAATACGTAAAAAAACCCAAAAAGTCAGTGGAACCAGCATTATGATGTATTACACAGAGCATATGTAACCCTGCAGTTGGTGGAGCAGGTTAGTCAGTAAAAACCTTATCAGCCCACCTATAGTTTCAGAGTGATCACTTTGCCAGACCACTACAGAATCCAACAGAATCCAAGAAGCGCAAAATGTATCACTTTCTTTAGAAGATAGCAATGGTCAGATAAGGATTTGACAATGGAGTTAAGGTGGGAAAATAAAAGAGATTGCAGAGAAGAGACCCTATTAGAGCAAGCTAACTTTCCTGATTTTCCAAATTAAACAAAAACAAAAGCCACTTCAACATGAGGCTACCATACAAAGTTCTTCCATTTTTCTTTGTAAAAAGTTCAGAGTTTGCCATTTATTATTATTATTTTGTATTTTAGGGAAGGGTCTGCAGGGTGTTCAGGGTCTCACTACTAGATCAGGCTTGTAGTGATCCGCCTATTTACAGCCTCCCAAGAGCTGGGATTACAGGTGCGGACCACCATGCCCAGTCTCAATCACTGTCTCAGCATGTCCTGGGGGTGGGGCCAGCACAGCAGCCCTGGGGATCAAATCCCCGGATCCTGTGCCTGTTTGCAGGAGCTTTAATCTGCTGAGCTATTTGGCCTGCCTAGAGTTTGCAATTTAATCTTGGGATTTTAATGTGAAGGACAATTTACCCAGGATAATTTTTTGTTCTTTTTTGTTGTCATTGCCATTCCTGTTCTAGTTTCATCCTGTCCTCATGAATCTTTCTTTGTTCTTTAAGAATTCTCAATTATTCTTGACAGCTTGGCCTGTGCTTCTGCAACTTTCTGGTTATTTTCTTCCAGTATTCACTCCAGCTCCTCATGCTTTGCTCATTCTTCCTTCTCTCTGGCTTTTTGTGATGCAAGTTCAGCTCTTCTCTGTCACTTGAGTTATTTTATTTTATTTATTATAAGCAGAATATATTCGAGGGAAAGAAAGCTCCTATCTGACAGAGGGACAGGAGGGGGCATCCGAGCAGGTTGTCCTCTGTCGCTTGAGTTCTTTGAGCAACTGCTTTTCTGTGATGTGCTTGGCTTCCTCCACCCTTTGGAGAACTTTGTGCTCAATTTCATCCTTCCCTTTCTCCAATTCTTCCTCTACCCCTTTTGCCACCAACTCTTCCTCTCTTCCTGCTGTTTCTTCCTCAGTGAGTTTCTCTTCTATTTCTTGTTGCTGAATCTTTTGCTGGTGCTTGAAGTTGGCCTTCTCCTCCTCATGCTTCTGTTTCTCATCCAGGCTGCTGCCCTTGCTCACTGTGCACCCAAAAATGTCGATACAGTCGGGTGGGGATGAGGCACCTCAATGTAATTTTTCATGTCCTGGATATCTGTTTGAATCTGTTTCATGCATTCTAGTTTTTTTCCTCTATTGTTCATTCAATGTTTCCATTATTTTCCTATTCCCCATTTTTTTAAATCTATGCCTTCCTTAGATGTATTGAGCAATTCTTTCATGATTTCTGTCATTTCTTTTTTTACCCGAGAGATTATTTCTGATCTGATTTCCCCCATCGCCCGATGGAGTTGTTTCTTCAGTTGCTATCTTCTCAGAAATTTCATGTGTGTGGCTTCCAAGTTCTCTTATGATCTTGTCTCCTGAACTTGTTTTGGATGGGCTAGAGGCCTGAGATTGTGTTTGTTCCTTCATTGTGATAGTTTTGAAGCTCCATATGTTCTCCCTGACTCTGAAGTGATGGTAGGGGTGGGTGGGTGGGGCAGTGAAAAAGGCTCTCAGGAGAGTTGGAGGGCAGAGTAGGTTCAACAAAACTCTCGCTGTGTTAGGTTCAGTGTGTCTTCCACTTTGGCGGGGCAGCAAGAAGGATCTGATGATGTAGGGGCAGGCCAGTGTTCTGCTAGGCTCTCTCAATGGTGGTTGAAGCAGGATAGGGCTCACCAAGGCTCCTGCATGTTCCTGTGGCAGTCATCTAGGGGCCTGATGGCTAGCTGGGACTCAGATGAGCTCCAGCGAGGAGCACGGGGCAGAACAAGGCCCACCAGATCATGCTGGAAGTCTTCCATGTCAGCACAGGTGGCCAGAACTCAGACAAACTCAGATGACAGTGGAGGTGGAGGGCTAGGCTCCCCAGGTCCCCTCATCAGTCTTCCAGGAGAGAACTGGTGGCTGGAGCACAGTCAAGTATAGATGATGGGAGGAGGATTGTTCATGTAATATGATGTTAGCTCTTGTTTTGTCATAGATGGCTTTTATCAGATTGAGATAAAGATAATCTGGAATTTTTAATTATGAATGGGTATTGGATTTTGCCAAATGCTTTTTGGCATCTGTTGAGATCGTAATATATTTTTTGTCCTTGTCTCTGCTAATATTGTGTATTGTATTTATTAATTTTTGTGTATTGAAGTATCCCTGCATCCCTGGAATGAATCCTACTTTGTAATGCATGTGGACTATTCCTAATGATTTACTACACTCTGTTTGCCAGTATTTGTTGGGGTCTGTGTTCATTAGGGAGTTTGTCTGTTTTTTGGTTGGATCTTTCTCTAGATTTTATAATGTTTGCTCCCAGGAATGAATTTGGGAGTATTTCTCCCCTTTCAATTTCATTAAAAAGTTTGAGAAGTAGTGGTATTAGTTCTCTAAATTTCTTGTAGAATTCAGCAGTGAATCTATCAGTGCCTAAACTTTTCTTTGTTGATAGGCATTTAATTGCATCTTCAGTTTCATTGACTGTTACTGTGTCATTTAGAAGCTTTATAGCTTTTTAAATATCTTCTTGATTTAACATTGGTAATGTGTGTATATCTAGGAATCCATTTCTTCTGTGTTTACCATCTTATTTGAATATAGATTCTTGAAGTAGGTACTAATGATATTCTGGATTTCTACAGAAGCTGTTCTAATTTCTCCCTTTGTACTCTTAACTGTATGAATTTGACTCTTTTCTTCATAAGGTTGGCTAAGTGTTTGTCAATTTTATTTAACCTT
Organism: Ctenomys sociabilis; assembly: GCA_004027165.1. Classification (NCBI taxonomy): domain Eukaryota; kingdom Metazoa; phylum Chordata; class Mammalia; order Rodentia; family Ctenomyidae; genus Ctenomys; species Ctenomys sociabilis. The sequence goes on along the minus strand of PVKA01014092.1, from coordinate 4,708 downwards.
TCAAAGAAGCAAATCTTTGATCCAATGATTCTTTGTATTGTTTTGTTAGTCTCTATTGCATTAATTTCTGCTCTGATCTTTACAATTTTTTTCCTCAGATGAGCTTGATCTTAACTTGCTCTTCTTTTTCTAAAGGCTTGAGGTTTAATATTAGATTGTTTGAGTTCATTCTGTTTTTCTTATATGGGATTTTACCACTCTAAATTTCACTCATTGGACTGCTTTTGTTGTGTTCCATAAGTTTTGGTATTTTGTATTGGCATTATGTTTTAATTTTAGAAACTGTCAAATTTCTTTAGTTGTATCTATTAAATATTGGTTGTAGGAAGGTATTATTTCATTTCTGTATATTTGTTAAGTTTTTGTGGTTTTTTCACTGATTTCTTGTTTCACCACATTATGGCATAGGATAACATGCATGGGATACTTCAATGCCTTTGCATTTACTTAAGTATGTTCTATGAGCTACTACATACATAGTCTACACTGAAAAACATCCCATATGCTACTGAGAAGAGTGTATATTCTGATGTTGTCAGGTGGAACACTCTGTAGATAACTGCTACATCCATTTGTTAAAAAATGTGGCTTAGTTCTGATATTTTTGTGCTGATTTTTTTGTCTAGTTGATTCTTCTATCTGTGGCTATGGGTTATTGAGTTTATCAGTTATAGTTGTATTAGTGCTTATTTGATTTTTTACATCCTTTAACATTTTATATAGTTGAGTGTGCTTGTATTGGATGCATATATATTTATAATTGTTATCTCTTCTTCTTGGATTGCTCCTTTTACAAGGATGTAGTGAACTTGTCTTCCTAATCAGCCTTGGCTTGAACTCAGCTTTGTCTTCAAATAGAATAGTTGCCCCTGTTTTTTTCCTTGTTTCTGTCTCATGGAATAGTGTTTTCCAACCTTTGACTTTCAGTATATCAATTTCCTTTTGAAATAAATATGTTTCTTGTACCCAGCCTATTGTTGATCTGGTTTCTTTATCCATTCCTTTTGATTGGTGAATCGGAGCCTTTTACATCAATGATTGTAATTGATATATATTGACTTATCCTAGTCTTGTTTCTTTCTTGTTGTTGGTTTCCTTTGTTTCCCCTATGTTTAATTACTTGGTTTGCCTAGTGAATTCATTCTGTTGGTGTTCATAGAGTTGTAATCTTTGTATCTCTTTCTAAAATATCCTTCAGAACATTTTGCAATGCTGGCTTGTTGGTCATGCTTTTCTTCCAGCGTTCTTGATCATGAGGGTATCTTATTTCTCCATCAAATTTGAAAGACAGTTATGTGGGGGCACATCAACCTGAATTTCAGGTTGTTTTCTCTTAGGGTTTGAAATACTTCACTCTAAGCTTTCCTTGACTTAAGGATTTGCATTTAGAAGTCTGCTTTAGTTTTGGTGGGCTTCCGTTTAAGAGTGATTTGTTTCTTTTCTCTTGTAGATTTAATATTGTGTTCCTCTTTTGAACATCTGCAATCCTGACTATGACATGCCTTGGAGTTGATTTTTGTTTATGTCTAATTGGAATTCGATATGCTTCACTTAAGTTACTGTGAAATGCTTTTTCCATGCTGGGGAAATTTTTTCCATGGTGTCTGTGAATAGGTTTTTTTTCATGTGATTTGTGGTGTCTTCTGCTTTTTCATTAACTTTGATTAATCTCATATTATTCTTCTTTACATCATTTAGGAGGTATTGGATGATGTTTTTGCTAATCCTTTTCTATTTTTAAGAAATTTTTCTTTTTGTGATTGGTAACCATGATCCTGTTTTCTGTATCTGATATTCTGTCTTCATATTGGTTTATTCTGCTGTATATACTTTCTATGAAATTTTTAATCTTCTGTATACCTGATTAAAAATGCTAACATATAAGGGCTGGGGAGATGGCTCAGTAGAATAAGTGCTTCCCTGGTAAGCGCAAGGGCCTAAGTTCAATCCCTAGTTCTGCAAAAGAAAAAAAAAAAAGTATACCTGATTGAATCTGTTTCATGAGTTCCATTTCTTTCCTATGTTGGGCATTCATGGTTTCCATTATTTTCTTAAGATCCTCTATTTTTTATTTTTATTTTCTCTAGATGGGTCGGGGAGATAGCTCAGCAGCATAAGTACCTACCTGGAAAGTGCAAGGTCCAGAGTTCAATTTCTGGTATCAAAAAAACTCTAAAAATAAAACTATTTTTATCTTTTCTGTATTCACTCATCATGCCCTTCTTTGTGGTAATCATCTCTGAAGTTATCCAAGAAGCTCTTTCTGACTTCATACTTTAGCAGCTACATGGAGCCAGCTCACAGCTGCTCTTGTTGTGACTTTAGTTGGCCCATTTCCAAAACTGGTACAGATAAGTGCCCTCTCCTGGGGGCATCTAAACAGGAATAACTCACTAGCTACCACCAATGGCAGTGTCCACTGCTCTGTTCCACTAGTACATTTCTTTACCAAGGTCCCTGGGGTTGCCAGTCACTCTGCCTCTGCACATTCAAGCTGTATTTCCCATGCTCTGAGCTGGGGCTCAGGGAGAAAGTGCTGCTTGTCATCTCCTTCTTCTGTGCTGTGGTTATTCTCTTTGTTCTCCTTATTGGTTTTAATTCTCAATTCAGATCCTTGCTGGGTCCCAAAGATTCACTTATTCTCCTCTTCTTCACATTACTATATTCCAGGATCTAGATTCCAAATTTTGGAGAGACTTTCTCTGCTGCTCACCTTTTTTTTTTGTCATCTTACACTGTTTTGTCTTTGTCAAAGGGGCCAAAAGCACGCTGGAGTCAAGATAGCTTCTTTAATAGATGGTTTTAGGAAAACTTGTTATCCATATACAGAAGATTGAGTATAGACCAATCTCTCTCTCTCTGTGTCTCTCTCTTTCTATCTATCTTTCTTTTGTATTTTAGGGAAGGGTCTTCAGGGTGTTCAGGGTCTCACTATTAGGTCAGACTTACAGCGATCCTCCTGTTTATAGCCTCCCAAGAGCTGGGATTACAGGTGCAGACCACCATGCCCAGTCTCAATTGGCACCTCAGCACTCCCTGGGGGGGGGCTGGCATGGTAGGCCCTGGGATCAAACCACTGACCCCTGTTCCTATTTGAAGGCATTTTAATCTGCTGAGCTATTTGGCTCAGATCCATGTCTTTCATCATGTACTAAACTAAAATCAAGATGGAGCAACAAATTAAATGTAAAGCACAAACATTTAACTTGCTAGAAGATTAAATATGTAAAGCTCTTGAAATCATAGGCATAGGCAAGGACTTTCTAAGCACAAGTCCAGTGACACACTTTGTAGCCCAAGCTGGCCTTAAACTTGGGGTGGTCCTCCTGCCTCAGCCTCCTGAGTGCTCGGATTACAGGAGTGCACCACCATGCCTGGATGTTGACTCTAGTTATTTATTTATTTTTTTTTTTCTTTTTGAGACAGGGTCTCACTATGCAGTTCAGGCTGGCCTTAAGCTCACTTTGCAGCTCAGGCTGGTCTCAAACTCACAACAATTCTCCTGCCTCAGCCTCCCAAGTGCTGGGATTACAGGCATGCCCCACCACGCCCGGCTTGACTCTAGTTTTAATAGAAAATGTCATATAATTGTACATTCCTCTTAGCATATTAATTTCTCTGTTAGCATACAGTTATATTTTAAAAATTTCAGTGGTTGGCCATGGTTTTAAATATATATGTACAGTGATTACACATTGACTCTCAGATGAATTCAAACATGTTGTAAGAGTATTCTCTCTCCTTTAAAATACTGCTTTTTATAATACATGAATTTTATGTGCTGCTATTATTTTGAACAAATTATTATCTATTAGGTGAACTAATTATAAGGAAAAGAGAATACTTTACTTACCTTCATGTATTCTTTCCCCAATACACTAAAACCAGTTTCTGATCCATGTCATTTTCTGGTTCTCTGAAGGACTCCTTCATTTATTATTTAATTTTTAATGCTTTTTTTTTGTGGTAATAGGAATCAAACTCAGAGCACTATGCTTGTCAGGAAGTAATTGTGCTGCTGAGCTGCATCCCTGCACCCTTTGTTTTATTTTTATTGTCTTTTTGAGAGAGGATCTTACTATGCAGTTCAAGCTCATTTTGAATTCACTTTGTAACCCAGGCTGGCCTTAAACTCATGGTTATCCTCCTGCCTCAGCCTCCTAAGTGCTGGGATTATAGGTATATGTTACCATACCTGGCCCTGAATGACTTCTATTAATGCTTCACATATGTTGTATAATAAAGCAGTTCTACTGGAGAGAAATTTCTTCATTATTTATTTGTCTGAGAAAAGCTTTATTTCTTCTTCACTTTTGAAAGGTAATTTCCCTGGGTAGTGAAGTCTAGGTTATTTTTCTGCCACACTTTAGAAATTTCACATGCGTGTAATCTCAGTGCTGGGGAGGCTGAAAACAGGAGGATCACTATGAGTCTGAGCTGCGTAATGAGACCAAATTGATAAAATTAAATAAAAAGGACGGACCCTTGTTAATTTTCCTAGGCTGGCCTTGAACTCTCAACCTTCCTGCCATTAAACTCCCAAGTGCTGAATACTTTTTTTTTTTTTGCCTCAGTTGTCTTTAGTTACTAATGAACCTATCAATTTTTTCTTCAAAATTTTTTCATTTTTGTTAGTGTTTTTTTTCTTCTTTCTTTCTTTCTTTCTTTCTTTCTTTCTTTCTTTCTTTCTTTCTTTCTTTCTTTCTTT
>PVKA01014091.1:39902-53479 GCA_004027165.1 Ctenomys sociabilis | reverse complement strand
TCTCTCCGGCTGGCCTTGAGCTCACTTTATAACGCAGGCTGGTCTTGAACTTGCAACAATTCTCCTGCTTCAGCCTCCCAAGTGCTGGGATTATGGGTGTCATTATTATTGCCCCCTAATTCTTTTTTATTAACTGCACCTCAATTTACAACTGCAATTGAAGCACCTACTTAGGCAGATGCAGGAGCTGGGGTTCAATGCTGTGCCTGCCCTGCCCCCAGGGTACACTGACACCACAATTGAGACTGGGCATGGTGGTACATGCCTGTAATCCCAGCACTTGGGAGGCTGAAAACAGAAGGATCACTATGAGTCTGATCTCTATAGACCCTGTAGACCCTGTACTAAAAAATGCAAAAAAAAAGAAAAAGAAAAAAATTATAATTGCATATTTTTATTCTTCTCCTCCTCGTATATATATTTTTCCACCTATTTTCTCCTGAATTAGACCACTAACTTCCTGAGAGTACAAATCAAACCTATCATTAGTCTTAATTCAGTACTTGATTTATAACTTCTTTCTCTTCCTCCTCCTTCCTTCCCTCTTCCCCTCTTCTGTTTCTCTTTCATTTTGTGAGACAGGGTCTCTCATTATATAGTCCAAACAAGTGTTTGGATTACATGCTTGCACTATAGCACTGAGCAATTCATAATAACTTCTTATATTGAATGAATGAATGAATATCTTTGGGGAACTTGGACTAGTTTCTTAAACACTTTCTTTTGCATAGGTAAAATCTTTTGGGCATTTCTTCTAGTGCCTTACTGGTTGAGCACTAGATAGACAGTAAATACCATCCAGAGATTTTCATAGGTGAAGTAATTCTGCTTTCTTTTGGCTGGCTCAGCCCATCCTGAGGGTGGGGCTCACATGACATGTGGTGCCAGGGATTGAACTGCAGTCCCCTATACCATTGCCTTAGCCTACCTAAGCATGCACTTTGGACTGCTGAGCTATCTTGCTGGCCCCTCTTTTTGCTATTTTTAAGATTTCCTCCACCCCCAGGGTGGGCTGAGACAGCAGGGTGGCACATGCTTGTAATCCTAGCACTTGGGAGGCTGAAAACAGGATCACTACAAGTCCAATCTGTGTAGTGAAACCCTGTAGACCCTGTACTAAATACATTAAAAATTTTTGTTTCTTTGTTTGTTCTTTCGTTTGTTATAGTTTTCTCTCAACAATCCCCCCCACCGCCACCCCCCCTGCCCTGAGACCTTGTTGGCTTTGTCAAACCTGACTCCAGGGCCAAAATAAAGAAAATTATGTCTAATACTTCTTGTGCCTGAATGAAGTTGGCCAAATGCTTACATCCATTTCCTTGTAGTGGTTCTCAGCATTCCCTGCTCATGTGGCACTGCATTGTGAAGGCAAGTGGTTGGATTTCTGAGGTAGCAGTTTGCTTATAAACTGCGGGATTGGCCATTGCCACAGATCCACTGCTGCCATGTAACAAAGCCTCAGCTGGAGCCCTTACTGCAACTGTTGAGGTCCATTCAGAGGTCTCCTGCTTTCACCTCTGTTTCCATGTAGTAGCATTGTTTGAACAAAATAAAGAGTATTTGTTTTGTATAAACTAGGCCTATGAGGCAGAAAGTTTACAGTTGTAAATGAGAGGGTTCACGTGAACTACAGTTTAATATTAACAAACATCGCAAACTTAGGTTTGCTTGTGTACATGAAAGAATAAAGAGCAGGAGTTGGTAGTTTTCTACAAGGCACCATACCTCACAGCTTGTGTTTAAGGTTGGTTTCTTTTCTTTTCTTTTCTTTTCTTTTCTTTTCTTTTCTTTTCTTTTCTTTTCTTTTCTTTCTTTCTTTCTTTCTTTACCTCACAGCTTGTGTTTAAGGTTGGTTTCTTCTCTCTCTCTCTCTCTCTCTCTCTCTCTCTCTTTCTTTCTGAGACAGGGTCTTGTTTTATACTCCAAGCTAACCTTGAACTTGTGGCAATTCGCAAGGCTGCCTCAGCTTCCAGAGTACTCCATGCATCACCATGCCCTGCTAAGAGTAGCTTCATTTTTGTGCTACATGTTTATTTGAGCTATAGTAAGCATATTTCCTTTTTTTTTTTTTTAAACCTACATAGGTTAATGCAAGCCTAGTAAGTGTACTTTTCAGTAACCGCAATTGTAGGGGCATGCGCCATACCTATGCCTCTGTACCGCACAGGGGATTTGAGCTTGCCAGGCAGGCACTTTGGCCATTGAACTATATCCCCTGTAACTTTTTTTTTTCTTTTTTTTTTTTGCGGAACTGGGAATTGAGCTTGCCAGGGATGCTTATTCCGCGGAGCCATCTCCCTGGCCCCAACTTTGTGTTTTTAAACAAGAATTCTTGCTGTATCTCTTGTCCTAGAGCAGTAAATTCTGGGACATTGAAAGCAGTATCATTCTGATATTAGTATATAGGAAGTACTACAGAGGCCTGACCTGGGCATAACCCTACTGCTTCACATCTGAATGTTTACATTGCTGGGCAGTAGGTAGGTGTTACAGCTTGTTTGCAGAGCCATGATCACATGGTGAGCTTGTAAGCCCAGCACAGGGGAACCCCATCAACTCTGTGCCTACCTCTGTATCAGTAGCGCTTAGAGCAGTTTATATAAAAAATAGCCACCGAATGAATATTTGTGCTTCTTTTTGTCTTTTTGTGATGCAGTTCAGGCTGGCCTTGAGTTCACTTTGTAGCCCAGGCTGGTCTCAAGTTCCTGTCTCAGCCTCCTGAATGCTAGGATTAGACACCTAAGCCACCACGCCTAGCCCATGCATCTTTTTAGCAACTTACTTTAAGATTTTATGGTTTGTTTAATGGCTAATTTATTGAAAATTAATGGTAAATGTTAAGTATGAATTGATGTTTAATGTGATCTTTGAAATACTTCAAACATCTAGTTAAAATCTAAATAGTAAAAAAAAATCTAAATAGTATAAAATATTAACAGTCTGGCTTAAGATAAATGTGGCAGATTTCCAAGTATCTTGATTTTCAGTGGGAAGGGAGGATTTTAATCAGTAATATGTTATTTCTATATAGTATGTCCTTATTTCATTTCTTTGGGAGTTATTAAGACAGAGAAGGAAGGCCACAATTCCTTACCCTGGATAAAAATCCATTTTGACCCTCTTGATACCCTATTTATGGTGCCCAGTTTTTTGTTTTCTTGTTTTAATTAGTTAGAGTTGACCATTTTTGATACTCAGGTTGTTGCATTTTGGCTAATGGCATTGTCTTTGGCCTAAATAAACTGTTTGTCCTTTTGGCATTGATTCTGTCAGTCTTAAAAGTATTACTTCCCTAACTATATTAATAGCATTAGCATGATCTTGTGTGGTGTTGTGTTGTGCATGTGTGTGGTTTTGTTTCTTGTTTTGTGGTGTGGCGGATGAGCTTCAGGGTACCTAACATGCTGTGTAGCACTGCGCCATGAAGCAGCATTCTCAACCTTTTTTTCTTTTCTTTTTTTTTTTTTGGTAACAGGAATTGAACTCATGACTTCACATTGCCAGGCAGGCGCTATGCCATTGAGCTATACCTCTGGCCCCCACAACCCACTCAAGGGAGAGGGATAGTGACCTGCGCAAGTGCTGCAATTGCTGTTAAACTAATTTTAGTGATAGAGCATTGTTTTTTTTCTTGTTACATTTTCTTCCATATAAATTGCATACAGGTAAAAAACAGATAGGAGAAAGAACAAACAGCTACACACTCACTTTCCTGTCCTTGTCTGTGTAGCCTTGTGTATTGGATCCCTTTTCAGCCCCAGTGTAAGACATACATTTTCATTGTGACTCCAGTATGGATATGCATACAAAGATATACACGTAACTAAGACAAAAGTTTAATGTATTGAATATATAATAAGGTAAAGTACAGTTTTGTGTATTCCATCAATCTTTAGTGCTACAAAAAGAAAAAAGACAATTGAGAAGGATTTTTTTTTCCTGGCTCAGGCTGCCTTAAGGGCTGGTCTGAGATCACACTGTTATTCCATGTGCCTGACTGGGTTTAGCCCAGCCAGGTGCTTAAACAACTGAGCTAACCTGCAAGCCCCCTTAATGAAATTTTGGCAACACCAGATCTTTTTGTTTGTTTTGGTATCAGGCATTGAGCTCAGGACCCTATGTTTCCCAGGCAGGCAGTTATGCCACTGAGCTGTTTTCCTGGCCCCTGAAAACAAGACAATAAGTCTCTCCAAAAAAGTGAATACGGTACACGTTTTCCCCATGTGTAACACAGTAAGTTGAACCAATTTTATTTAAATCATAGTAGGCAGAATAATCCAGTAGCCTTGAAGTCTTGGTGACACCTTGGTAACTGATAAAGATTACATGGTCCCCAGTTATTTACAACATAATTTTTTCCTGCCACAGATAAAGTTAATAAGTTAGTCTAATTCAGTATGTAACTTTGGCTTCAAGAAGCTATTCCTTTCCCAGCCTTTTGGCTCCACACTTGTTCAGGGCTTGAAAATTAACTAGATATGATGTTCTCTTCTGAGACATCTCTGGTTCTACCCCTACCTTCTACTTCCAAATCTACAAGTCTGAGGTGAAAACTGGGTTATAAGATAAAGCTTTTTATGTTTTCTTTCTGAAGAAACCTCTTTCCGTAAGACGTCTTTTATTTGATGTGATAGAGCTCTGTGTAGGTAAGTTACAAAACAAGTATTCCAAGCTTTATAGGGGCTCAGAATTTTGGAATATTTTGTTTTGTTTTTGTAGCAGTTTTCTCAATAGAGCCCTGGTTCGTTTCCAGTCCCAAGCCCAGTGGGCTATTTGTTATCATTGAAGGCTCTAAAAGACTTGCCATCACGACAGGTTATTGGCCCAGAAAGAAATTGGTCTCTGCTTTCTTTCAGGAGTGGCCCTTAGCAAGGCTAACATGAGGGATAGTGATGAAACATTGAGAGCTGTGACTGGTAAGCTGGCACTCAGGGAAACCAGCTCAGTCAGATAACCAAATGCTCCCTTTGGACGGACATGTTATTCTGCTCTGAATTTAAAACCAGTCATTTTAGTCTTGTATGTCTTCAAATATGCTTAAGCTGTTAACCTTGGAATAAAAGATAGGAGAATCTGATAGAAGGTAAACACTAGTACTTGGTCCTAGGTAGAGGTGGAGACTTTTTTAGAGGTTATAATATGAAAAGTTTTAGGGGAGCTGGGCATGATGGTGAACACCTATAATCTCAGTGCTCAGGAGGGTGAGGTAGGATTATTGAGAGTTTGAGACCAGCTCAGGCCACAAAATGAGCTCAAGGCCAGCCTGAGCTGCATAGTGATACCCTGTCTTAAAAAGACAAGGAAAAAAAGAGTTTGGGGGAAGACTAATTGGATGATTTGACGAATCCAAGATGTGAGTTTTTGGTGGTTTTGTTGTTTGTCTTCTTTTCCCCTTTGCTCTTTTTCTTATTTTTTGGTACCAGAAATCAAAGTTGGGACCTTGTACTTTCCAGACAGGCACTGCACTGCAGAGCCATAACACAACTCCCCTTCAAACAGTTGTGGGAGGGGAGAAATATCACTGCAAAGACTAAAATTTGGCTTTCAATCCACTTTATAGTTTATTTGCCTCCACATAGTTTGACTATTTAGGAATCATTGGTGTGAACTACTTCCTGTTAGTAAGAATCTAGGTTTGTGTGTGTGTGTGTGTGTGTGTGTGTGTGTGTGTGTTTCCTACTGGAGAAAAGTTTGTGTATGTGTTACCCTAAATGGTCAGCTCTGGAGCTTTTTGTTCTTGGTACTCTCTGTACTCTGCAAAATTGTTGAAAGGAATATAACTTGTTATTTATAAGAAATAAAATTGAGAAATTTAAAAATATTTAGCAGTTCATTTCTTTAAAGGTTTTTATTAGTGCCTATTAATTTTACAAAACATTGAGTTTCAGTGTGATATTTTTGTACATGCACATATTTTTCTCATGTCATCCCTCCACTATCATTCCTTACTTCCCTCCTCCCCTTCATTATTCCCTTTTTATTTTATGTGTTTGGTTCAGGATCTTGCTACACAGTCCACACTCCAGACTCTGATCCCCTTGTTTTAGCCTCCCCAGAGCTGGGATTACAGTTGTGGGCCACCACGCCCAGTCTCAGGGGAGCTTAGTTTACACCACTAAGCAATCTCTCCAGCCCCTCTTCTTAATGATCTCTCTTTTCTTTTTTTCCTTTTTGATCTTTTTGACACAAGGCTCCACTATACAGTTCTGGCTGGCCTTCAATTCACTTTGTAGCATAGGCTGATCTTGAACTCACAGTGATCCTCCTGCCACACTTGGCGCTATCTTCTACTTTCATGTCATGTTTTTTAGATTCTACATATTAGAAGAAATATGCAGTACTTGTGGGGTTTTTGTTTTGTTTTGTTTTTTTGGCAGAACTGGGGATTGAACTCAGGCCCTTGTGCTTGCCAGGGAAGCACTTATTCCACTGAGCCATCTCCCTGGCTCTTGTACTTGTGTTTCAAAGACTGATTTATTTCAATTAACCTAATGATAGCCATCTTCCGTTTTCTTGCAAATGATATTGTACTCTTCACAGTTGAAGCAAATACCATTGTGTATATATTCAATACTTTCTTTCTTTTCTTTCTTTCTTTCTTTCTTTCTTTCTTTCTTTCTTTCTTTCTTTCTTTCTTTCTTTCTTTCTTTCTTTCGTGTCTTGAAGAACCTCCATATTTATCTCCATGGTGACTGTACTAAGTTACATTCCAACTAGCAAAGAAGAAGGCTTACTTTTTCCTCACATTCTTTTTTTTTTTTTTCTTTTTTCCTGTATGAAGGATTGAACTTGGTATCTTGTGCTTTCCAGGCAGGCATTTATGCTGCTGGGCTATATCCCATATTTGTTTGTTTGTTTTGTTTTGTTTTGTTTTTTTGAAACAAGGTCTCAGCACATCAGACTGGCTGTGAGCTCACTTTGTAGCCCAGGCTGGGTCTCCAACTCCCAATGATTCTCTTGCCTTTGCTTCCTGAGTACTGGGATTGTAGGAGTGTGGCACTACGCCTAGACTGTTTTTTTTTTGTCTTTTTGAGACAGGGTCTCACTATGCAATTCAGGCTGGCCTTAAGCTCACTTTGTTGCTCAGGCTGGTCTCGAATTCACAACAATCCTCCTGCCTCAGCCTCCCGAGTGCTGGGATTACAGGCCTGTGCCACCACGCCTGGCTAGGCTATTCTTGAGAGCAGCCATTACATCCTGGGGAAGATGGAATCTCATATAGTTTTGATTTGCATTTTGCTAATGGCTAAAAATGTTGAACATATTTTTATGTGCTTATTGATCATTTGTACTTATGTTGATATCCATTTTTCTATTCATTTGATAATTTACTAGCTGGGCTATCTGATATTTTTAGTGTTTGAACTTTTTTTAGTTTTTAGTATATTCCAGATATTAATAATCCTCTATTAAAAGAGTAACTGGCAGAGATTTTCTCATTCTGTTCCAGTGATGATGAACCTTTCAGAGCTTTCAGTGGATGACAAGGAGCCCTCTGTGGCATGCATGCATTCCATAGATTGACTACTACTACTACTGGGTTGTCTTTCTGTGCTGTGCAGAAACTTTGTAATTTGATTTTTTATTTCCTATACAAATTGGATTCTTGCTCAGGAAGTCTTTGCCTATATGTACGACTCTCAGTGTTCCCTGAAGGTTTCCTTTCAAAGTTTCAGGTCATATACCTAGGTCTTTGATCCATTTTTAGATTTTTTTGTTTGTTTGTTTGTTTTAAGTTACCAGAGATTGAACTCAGGGCCTTGTGCTTGCTGGGCAAGTACTTAATTCTGAGCTGTCTCTCTGGCTCCAAGATTTTTTTTTTAAACAGAGTAAAAGATTAGGATCTTGTTTCAGTCTTCTGCGTATAGATGTCCAGTTTTCTTAGCATCATTTGTTAGAGGCTTTCTTTTGTCTAGTGTATGTTTCTTGTCTTCATCCAGAATCAGATGGCTATAGTTTTGGGTGTATTTCTATGTTCACTATTCCATTGGTCTGTGTCTGTTTTTTAGCTGGTACCATGCGACTTCTGTTATATGGCTTTGTATAATTTAAAAACTGATATTGTAATGCCTCCAGCCTTGCTTTTTTCATTTACAATTGCTTTATCTCTTCTGTTTTAAATTTTAGGGTTTGTTTTTTATAGTTCTATAAAAGTGTCATTGGAATTTTTTGTGATAGGAAATGCATTCCATCTGTAGATCACTTTTGGTAATATGACCATTTTAACAGTATTAAGATCTGTGAACCCTTGAACTTGGAAGCTCTTTCTATTTTCTACTGTCTTCAGTGTTCCTTAATTTTCATTATAAAAGTCTTTCTAAGTTGATTTTTATGTGTTATGGCTTGTGTCTAGATGTCCCCCCAAAGCCTCATGTGGTCATGGGACAGCTTTCTAGAGTTTGTGATTAATTCATGATCCAATGCTGGTCTTATGGGTTTGAGTGCTGCACCCACTATGGGATAGATAGCCTGAATACAATGTAAGTAAGGGAGAGAGGCTGGCTCTGTGTTGCTACTTCTCCCTTTTTGCTTTTGCCATTCTGCTGTTTTTAGCACTTTGTCATGTGTCACTCTGCCTGGAAGCCAGCTGAGTATGGACTGAAACCTTCATAAACTGTGAGCTAAACAATTTTTTTTCCTTAATTCTGGGTGTCTAGTATTCTGTCTCAGGAATGAGAGAAAAGTAACCAAGATAGAATTTGGTACCAGGAGTGGGATTGTTGCTGTGACTATTACCTGACCATGTGGTTTATTTTATTTTATTTTATTTTGCGGAACTGGGGATTGAACTCAGGCCCTTGCACTTGTCAGGGAAGTACTTGTTCCACTGAGCCATCTCCCCAGCCCTCCATGTGGTTTAAGAGCCTTTGAGAATAGTTTATGGGAAGAGATAGAAAAAGTTGGAGGTGTCCCCTGAAAGAGAAGCATGCTTTTGCCTATTCTGCATGGGAGATTCTTGTCAGCTCAGAAGACTAGAAGGCTGGTAGAAATCCTGCTGATAAGGCTACGAAAGTCTGCTGGGAAGAATGACTGCATTGCTTTTAGGATTCCTAATGATGTGTGTTATGGTTTGGCAGAAAGTTTGTCTGCATTTTTCTCATGTCCAAGACTATGCCTAAGATTGAGATTAAGCATGGTGGATTGATTAATCTGGCAAAAGAAATTTCAAGGCAGCCGAATGTTAAGAAAGTGGCATGACTATTTGGGGGTAGACTAGTCAGATTTAATCAAGAATCAAGAGCAAAGAGCACAATAGGATGATTTAAAATGTTATTAGTTTCACCGGACAGGAAGCACCGATAAAGCTATGGACTGCAAAGGTAGGGTTGAGAAGATCTCTATTGCTGAGAAGGAACTGAATAATAGAAAAGATAGCCTGAGGGCATCACCAGAAGTGGGAAATTTCCACCTTTTGCAGCCTCAAAATTCAAAAAGTAAAAGATTGCTTTGAGGAGAAAACCACAAAGTGCCAGGTTCCAAAATGCTGGCAGCCACACCAGGTTCCAGAATTGTGGCAGCCTACAGAATTTGTTCCTCAGAATTAAGTTCAGAGTTGCTCTGCAATCTAGGCACTTGACCTGTCCAGCCAAGATAGAAGAAAACCTGGCTACTGCTCCAGCTGTCAGCAGACGTTGGTATCATCCACGTGGTATTGGTTTTGGGTACATGCAGAATGCAGGAGTTCTGAGGTTAAGGCTTACATCTAGATTTCAGAAGGCCTGCGAGGCCAGGCAGTGGCCCCTGGGAGGGCAGTGTGTGAAGCTGTGAGTGAGAAGCCTAAAGTACAGTGGAGACCCCAGAAATTTGGAAAAGCCAAAAACATGAATTATCTAGAAAGAAAGAAGCAAAGCAGGCCTAGGAGAGAAGCTCTGGGAGCTACTACCAAAAGTGTCATAGAAGCAGCACTACATTAGAGCTCACAGTTTGTCACAGATTGTGTTAGATATTGTATGTGCATCTACAGGACTTAATATTTGCCCTGCTGGATTTTAGACTTGCTTTGGTCGTAATGCTTTGTATTCCCTTGCTTGTACCTTTTGGAATGGTAATGTTTTTCTTGTACTATTGACTGTTGGAATTGTTAAACTTTTCATTTGTACTGGGGCTCACAGCTAAGAATTTGACTTAGATCTTGGAGGAAACTTGGGACTTGGACTTTTCTGCAATGCTGAAGCTGTTAGAACTTTGGCAACTCTTAGAGATGGACTAAAATGCCTTTTGCATAAAGGGATGAACATGAGTCCTTGGGGGGCCCAGGGCAGAATGTTAAGGCTTGTGTCTAGATGTCCTGCCAAAGCCTTCTAGAGATATATGCAAGTTTTCCAAAATTCTAGAGTTCAGAATTTATCATTGGCAACAGATACTGTCAGTTCTCCTTGAAGTGGCAGATTTTGTTCATTTTTGAGAAATGAGAAGATGTCTAATACCCAAGCATAAATAACTGTAGTTCATCTGTCAGTTGTTCAAGTAAAAATGATATTCCATTATCCAAGCAGATATCCAAGCTTACAAGCTCAGTTGTACATATGCTTTTCCTGGAGACCTTTGTTCTTGACATAAGTGCACATTTTTATTTAAAAAAATATTAAAAAGGGGCTGGGGAGATAGCTCAGTGGCATAAATACCTGCCTGACAAGCACAAGGTCCTGAGTTTGATTCTGATACCATTAAAAAAAATCAGAAAGGTACATATTTAATTGTCTTATTCATGTCATTACAAATGAAATTGTTATAAATGTATAAATTCTTAATTTTTACTCCATTTTTCTGTAGTTTTTAATATAAAATGATATGGAGAGTTACTCTGTGGTTGTACTTAGTTTCTCTTAATGTTTTAACATCTAACTAACCATGACCATGGAGCATTTGTAAAAATTTGATAGCTACCGTTAATGACATTCTACATGTCATATTTTGTCAGTTTTCCTGTAGGTTTATCAGGATACAGTCCAGGGCACCACATTGCATCTAGGTGGCAATTTTTATTTTACTTAATTGTTTGTTTATCTTTTTTTTGAGACAGGATTTGGATATGTAGTTCAAGCTAGCCTTAAACTTACTTTGTGACCAAGGTTGGCCTCAAACACACAGCAGTCCCCCTGTCTCAGCCTTCTTGAGTGGGATTATAGGTGAGCACCACTATGCCTGGCTGGCAGCAGTTTTTAAAACCATACTTTTTCCCCACTGTCTACCACATGAAGAAAATAAATCTTAGGTATGAGTTGCAAAGATAGAACAGAGTGCCCTGTGCCTTTCATTATTTTACATAATAAAATGTAAACTCTCTCTTTTTTTAAATTTTTTTTTTTTGGCAGAACCGGGGATTGAACTCAGACCCTTGTGCTTGCCAGGGAAGCACATATTCCACTGAGCCATCTCCCTGGCCCAATGTAAACTCTCTTAAGGGCTCCCCCCCCATTTCATTGTCATTCTAACATCATGGTCTGATTTTTTTCTTCTTCTTTTAGTCTGCTTTTATAATTAACCATTTCTCTTGTTTGTTTATTTGATACTGGGGATTGAACTCAGGACCTTGTACTTGCCAGGCAGGTGCTTAAGCCACTGAGCTATCTTCCCAGCTCCATAATTAGTCATTAATTCCTTTTTTTCACCTATACTCTTACTCAGCCACCTATATTACTTTAAAGCCAGTGTTAGGTATATAATTTTAATCCATAAATATTTTAATATATCTTAAATATTTTAAGATATGTCTCTTTTTTAGCTATAACCAGAAATTGTGATGATACTTAAAATAAATCACAGTATTTTTGATATAAGGGAAAGAAACTCCCAACTTGCTACATATCTGGTACAAGTTCGTGTTCTCTGAAGTGGAAGAATGAATTTTAGGAACAACAAGAGATTGAAACAGAATATATTTATTGAGGAAAGGAAAGCTTCTCAAGTGACAGGCTGGGGAGATGACTCAGTAGAATAAGTTCTTGCCTGGCTAACACAAGGGCCTGAGTTCCATCCCTGATTCCAGGGATGAGAGAGAGAGAGAGAGAGAGAGAGAGAGAGAAAGAGAGGGAGGGAGGGAGGGAGGGAAGGAGAGAGAGAGAGAGAGAGAGAGAGAGAGAGAGAGAGAGAGAGAGAGAGAGAGAGAATGTGTGATATTAGTATTAGGACCCTGGGTGTGCACAGCACCAATCAATAGGTTTGAGACCTGGATGAATATAAAAGGAGAGAGGGAAGGCAGGTTTGGTGTTTTCCGTGCCATGCCATGAGCTGTTTGCCCTCTGTGATGCCCCTCTCCTGTGTGTTGTGTTGTCCTGTGTTGGAGCTAGCCAACTATAGACTAAAACCTGTAAAAATATAAGCTGAAATAAACTTTTCTCCTTAACCTTGTAGGTGTTAGGTATCAGATATTTGGTCTCAATAATAAAAAAAAGCCTGGAACCAGGCGTATACCCTGTAACCCTGGCACTTGGGAAGTTACAGGAGGAAGGTTGCATGTTCGAGACAAGCCCAGGTGCTACAAAAGTGAGCACAAGGCCAGCCTGAGCTGCATAGTGAGACCCTGTCTCAAAAAAAAAAAGTAATTCAGACAAATACACGAAGGCCGTCTATAGAAGACTCATAGTGAATATACTTAATCATAAAAAAAACAGGTGCTTTCCCAGTAAGATAAGGACAAGACCAGGATAGCCACTCATGCGTTGGTAAGAAAGGTTCTAATCAGGGTGCGTAGGCAAGAAAATGAAGTAAAATAGCTTCCACATCTGAGAGGACAGAGCTCAATATCTTCACTCACAGATGACATGATTTGTGCATGTGGTGTTCACAGTCAAACCCAGTGCCTTGTAAGTGCTGGGCAAGTACTCTACCACTGAGCCATCACCAGCCCTTGGCTTTTTTTTTTTTTTTTTTTTTTTGAGACAGTCTTGCTAAGCTGCATAGGCTGGGCTGAAACTTGAGATCCTTCTGCCCTTCTACTTCAGCCTTACAGAGCTCTGGAGCTTTAGGTATGCCCCACCGGTGATGCCTGGCTGTCTTACTTTTTTTATAAGATCACTTTTGATGAATTTTCTATTGATGTTAGTAAAGAAATACTGATTTATTATTTATTGTATTTGAACTCCCCTGTGAACCAAATGCCATACTTCCTGTTAAATGGTAGAATAGAAGAGATATTTGCATTTTCCCAGTGAAAGCTAAATCATTGTCAGGGTAGAGTGGGAGAGTCCTGTGGACTGACAAGATTTCAAGTCTTGAATAGGTAACAGAAGACTTTACTGCCTCAGGGAAAGGAATGGGGCAAGGTTATTTTCAGAGTTTGGTTACAGGGTGGGTTGCCTTTCTTTTTTTTCTTCTTCCTGTTTTGAATGGACGTTTTTAGTACTGTCTTAGGAAGTCAAAGTATGCCCCATTAATCTAAAAACTTGAGTTATTGTTGCTTCATTCAATCTGTCCATCTATACTATGTATGCTCTAGAGTTTAGTGGAGAACTTTGGCAAATAAACATTCTTGGTCCTTTGGCTACCTAGCTCATTTACATTCACTTGCAGCTTTTATGTCAAAATTCAAAACACAGTCTCCTGACCTTTCTATTCTTTTTTTTTTTTTTTTTTTT
>PVKA01014091.1:29510-39802 GCA_004027165.1 Ctenomys sociabilis | reverse complement strand
TCTTAACAGTAGACATGTACTTCAAAGTACTGAGTATGCAGTGAGTTTAAGCAAGTTTAAGGCAAGCAAAGTCAATGGAGATCTGTTGTGAGTACTGAATTTTGACATTTGTTCCTTATTGCACACATTGCCTTCCAATTCTATTACTTTTCACTTAGTCATTCAAATTTCTTCTTTGGTAAAAACCTTGGAAGCCTTCAGATCTCATCTGGAAAAGAACTTGATTATTTCCTGGTGCAGCATTAGTTTGGTCACTGATTATATGACCAGGTGTTGCAGCAGCTGGCTACTAAGGACCAAATATGTAACATGTGCCTTGGAAAGGGGAATATTTTTTTAAGATTGTGATGTTTACACAGTTACATTCCTTGTAATCCGATTTTCATATTGGCCTGCCTCAAACTAACCATAATAGGAAAACAGGTGCTCTTGGTGTCCTGTTACCAAACTGTGTCACGGCTTTGGGGGGTAGTTTCTGAATAATGTCACTTGGGGCCTGGGAGATGGCTCAGCAGAATGAGTGCTTCCCTGGCAAGCGCAACGGCCTGAGTTCAATCCCCAGTTCCGCAAAAAAATAAAAGTAAAAACAAAAATAAACAATGTCACTCAAGCCAGGCATGGTGTGTACACTCTATCAGACTGAGGGGATCATCTTAAGTTCAAAGCCAGCCTGGACTGTGTAGTGAGACCTTGCCTTAGAAAAACAAAAAATAATTAATTAAAGAAAAACTGTCATTTCTGGGCTCTTTGTAAGGCTTTTTAAAGAAAGATTTATTTTGAATAGTTTTTCCCTCCCCCGTTTTTGCTTGCTTTTCATGTGAATCTACTTTTTTTATAAGTCAGCTGAAAGTAAATAGCTGAATATGAGTAATATTGTGATTGCTTAGTCATGAATTGTACCATTATTTGATAGATAATCTGATTGTTTTCTAAAGCCATTCAAGTGGATGGATTCCTGATTCTTTTGTTTTCTTTGGTGAGTTATGCATAACATAAAGTTAAAACGGGTCTGCAGCCCCTACCACATAGGCCACTGAGTGGGTAGGAACCAGCACCAAGTGGTGTTAAACCTTTCTGCAGATACTTAAGCAAAATGGAATTGAGGTTGATGGAAAATAAAACAATTTCTAAAACAAAAAGTTAAACCTTTTGAAGTGTACATACAATTTAGTAGCATTTAGTACATATGCATGTTGTATAACTTGCTGTTTGTGTATAACAGTGAGACTCGCATAGGTCCTCAAAGCCTTGCATATGCTGATAGGGTAGGCTTTTCCTTGGTGTCAGAGTTTGTGCATTAGTTTCATTCACAGCTCAGCAATTGTCTTTGGGGCCTTAAGTAACTATGGTTTATTTCAGTCTTGTCTTACTGTAATTAAACTAGTAAGGGCTCTAAAACACTTGTGCTTTAATTTGGGAATAAGGGAGAAACTATTTCCTACTAGAGATTTTGAAATATTCTAAGTAATATCTTTTCTAAACAAAAACCTTTCACATGAAATGCTATGTGCTAATTTGTTGCCAAATCTACTTAATTCTGAAATTACCCACTGAATTATTTACTTTTCTTTGCTGTTTGCCTTGCCTGAGCTGATCTTACATTGATCAACTTACTGTCATGGTAGGAAAGGGATGATACTGACCATTTTTAGCTCGCAAACTGCCTTTCATAGTTTTACTTGGTTTACTAGTTAAAGCTGTTCTAAAGCTTATTGCTTAGTTTTTGTTTGATAACTTAAAATAATTGACCTGATGATCAAGTCACTAGCTCCTTATATGCCCTGGGACCTTGTGCCCTCTAGCAACTGTACAGATTGCCCCAGAAGTTTTGTCATTTACATAGATTTTCTTTAAAATTCCTTTCCAACTTGGAATGGGTTCTGTTAGTGATTTTTCTTCGTCTGTGTGAAGTGGAAAACCACCTATTTTGCTGAACAAAACTGAAGTCAACACATTTGGCATGAGCTTTATTTGTTTCCAGATTCACCCCTTTCGGACTGCTTGGAAATGGAATTCTCAACAAAGGAACTGCCATTGATATAGGGAAAAGAAACTCCCAACCTGAAAGATATCTAGGATGAGTTTGTGTTCTTTAAAACCAAAGAATGGATTTCAGGAACAATGAGGTTAAGAGCAGAAAGAAAGCAGAAAGGGACCTGAGTGGGTTGCCAAGGACCCTGCCTTTTCTAGGTACTTTTATAATGCAAATCCAGGACATAAGTCAGGTCAAAGGTGGGGAAACATGAGAATTTGCAAGGCAGGCATGAGGCGGGACAAAACTACAGTCAACCAATAAGATCACAAGCACAGTTGTTTGGATAAAATTGATTAAATTCGGATCAAACGGGGAAGCAAATAATGTAGCAAGCAGGCAGGAATACAGAACACAGGCTTTCCCTATGGGGGCTGAGTTAGTGACTTTCTGGTTTTCTGAAGGTGATAGAGGCCTACTTAGAATATCAGTCTCTGATGTTTATTCTTAGGGAGATATGCATTTGTCTGATGTTTGGTCCTGAGCTCTTGCCTGCAGCAAGTGTGTCTGTCTTTCTTGTAGTTGCAAGATATCTTGTTTTCCATACGGGCTCCTTTGAGGGCATAGCCCTGTCTGACTACCTATAATATTTCTATCTGACGTATCTGCCTACAACACTATTAATATAGAAAATTTTGTTCCTACTCAGTGGTCTCTAGCCTTTTTGACACTAGAGTGTGGTTTATGGTACAAAATTTTTCTACAGATTGGGGACTGGGGTTCAGAATGATTCAAATGCATTATATTTATTGTGCACCATCATAACCAATGTAAAAAGCAGGAAGAAGATGGCATCTTGACAGCTTAGCACCTTCAAAAATGCTGTGGCTAGAGCTGTGGGACATGTCAGCCTTGCTGGCTCAGGGTTTTATCGCCTTATTCCCTGCTCAAACCTGCTATTTGCAGAAAGGCCAAAGAAATTGTCTCAAGGTGTAATTGCCGGAGCAATGCCAAGAACACTGACTGTAGCTTATGGTGTGTGTTCCAGGTATCACACAGGCAGGCAGTTACAGTCTAATTTATAGCTATTAATACTTATGTGAATATTCATTTTAAAACCTTGCTGTAAAACCTAAAAGAGGTGTACACAGCATCATTAGAACATAATTAATTGAAAACGAAAAGAATGAGAAAATACTATGGGGCTAGAAGCCCTGGGTTTGCCTATCAAGCCTTTGGGCCAAATATAGCAGCAGCCTGAGAAAAGAATAGTCATCGTGCAAATATTTTCTTTCCTTCCAAGTCAGGAAACAGACAAACAATGGAGTCTACTTCTCCAGTCTGCATTTTGT
Source organism: Ctenomys sociabilis (assembly GCA_004027165.1). Taxonomy (NCBI): domain Eukaryota; kingdom Metazoa; phylum Chordata; class Mammalia; order Rodentia; family Ctenomyidae; genus Ctenomys; species Ctenomys sociabilis. Next base: position 36,478 of record PVKA01014091.1, on the reverse strand, counting down.
TGTACAGGAAACAACCAGCCATTGCCAGCTGAGGTTTTCCTGCTGATAAATGAACCCTGAGGCCACAGTAACCTATCTTGTTAATGAGTTAATGAAGAATCTGGTCCTTGCATCGACCCTGCCCTTAAGAGCTTTGTGTAGAACTGAAAATGAAATTTCTCTAATTTATCTGTTAACTCTGTTCAGCAAACGAGAACCAAGAAACAAAAAAGAATGTATGTGATGTAGAAGAGGAGTCTACCAAAGGACTTCTATTTCTTAATGTTTAAACCTGAACTTTTAACTTCAGTTGCAGAAAGAAATTTCTTTCCATCTTTTTTTCTTTTTCATTAGGTTGAGGATGTAGTTCAGTGATTGAGCACTAGATGAGATGTGTAAGGCCCTGGGTTCAATCTTGCATACTGCCAAAAAAAAAAAAAAAAATCTTATTGCAGAACCTTAAAAAAGCTGGCTTTTGGTGGTGGGGGAGCAGCACTGTTAGGCAAGTAGCCTACCGTTGACTTGGACCCCTCAGCCCAAATTGATTTTTATGTTCCTTCTACCCCAAATAATGACATTGTTAAAGGACTTATCAGTCAGAAAACTTGAATATAACAAATAAAGTGGTTTTGGTTTTTATTTAAACATTTTAATGTGGAGAGGAAAAAAAGATAAATTGTTAAACATTGTTAGCCCAGCATCTTATTGAAAGTGGCCGGCCTTGTCTGTAGCTTATTAGAGAAAGAACAGTCTCCTCTAAATCAGGTTATATTTGAATAACTAGAATTTATTTCTTCTGTCAAATTATTTTTTCTTTTAGTGATTGATTGTTGGTGAAAATTTGTAATTTGAAAGGGCCCTGGGGCTGTCGTCATTATCTCTGTTATAGAATCATTTCCTAGCTTTGCTGCTCTAGAGATGTTATTTTTGCATTAGATTTTTTTTTGCGGAGCCAGGGATTGAACTCAGGCCGTTGCGCTTGCCAGGAAAGCGCTTATTCAACTGAGCTATCTCCCCAGCCCTTCCAGTTAGATTTTAATGAATTGATTCATGACAGTCATTGGGCCGATATTAATATTTATTTTAGAAAATTTAATAGTAACTTAAAATTACTATTTCTTTAATTACAGGAGTTTGACCTGTTAAAGCATTTTAAAACCAGAAAAAAATTAGAAAAATCATAAAAATAGCAGGAAGCTTTATTTGGTAACTAGGCAAAGAAAATGGTGATAAATGAACCTTGAGGCCATACCTTCTCACTGCCATTTGGAGATTTTTAAAGAATATTTGAAAAAAAAGAAAAAAAAAATAATTGTCATATATCTCTGAACATCTACCTGGTAGCCAGTGCCGAATGGCCCCTTTAAAGATGCCTCAAGATGGCCAGCTGAACCCATGCCCCCACACGAGTCCCCAATTCTTAATTGTAACAGAAAGGTACAGGTTTTTAACAATGCTGGAAGAAAAAGAAAAATGCCCCGAATAGACAAAAACCCAAAGAATTCCTCAAAAAACAGAAGGCAGATGGAACCAATTAAAGGTGGGCGTTGGGGCCAGGAAGATAGTTTAGTACAATAAATGCTTTCCAGGCAAGCACAGGGTCCTGAGTTCAATTCCCAGTACCACAAAAAAAAAAAAAAAAGGTGGGAATTAAAGTCCAAAAGACCTGCATATCCTGCCCCTGTCCAGCAGCCAGTGCAGACTGGCTATGGTGAATAAATAATTTACACACCAGGGGATCTAAGACAGAGGGTGACAGGCACAAAACTAAGAGTGAGTTCTCAAAACATTGCTAGGAATCCAGCATCAAAGAAGAAGCACCTGGGCTAGGGAGATAGCTCAGTACAATTAAGTGCCTGCCTGGCAAGCACAAGGTCCTGAGTTCAATCCCTAGTACCGAGAAAAAAGAAAGAAAAAGAAAAAAGGAAGCACCAAATTTAAGAAATTGAAAGCTAACATTGGAAGGTCTAGATATTATAGAGTATAAAGAAAACTTTAAGAAATATATTTTCTTCCCAAAAGGGTAAAAATTGAATACTGCACTTATGAAATAAGAACAAACTATTCTGAGAATGAATTTTATTTCCTAGATCTTGGAAATAAAACATAATTGTTTAGCAAAACCTAATTAGAGAGGCCAAATAGCATGGATACAATTAAAAGGAATTGGCAAGCAGGAGGAAAAGAGACAAAGAATTTCCCTAGACTGAAAAGGCCAGTGTGGTGGCGCATGCCTGTCACCTTAATGCTCAAGAGGCTGAGGCAGGAGAATCACCATAAGCCTAGGTTACACAGTGAGTTAAGACCAGCCCGAACTACATAGTGAGACCTTGTATCAAAAAAACAAAATTTCCTGGATTATAGATGGTCCGTGGAATAAGCACTTCCCTGGCAAGTGCAGGGGTCTGAGTTCAATCCCTGGTTCCGCAAAAAAAAATAAAATAAAATAAAATTTAAAAAATAATAATAATAGTAAGACAAAAGAAAATGAAAAAGAAGAGCCAGGCGTGGTGGCGCACGCCTGTAATCCCAGCACTCGGGAGGCTGAGGCAGAGGACTGTTGTGAGTTCGAGACCAGCCTGAGCTACAAAGTGAGCTTAAGGCCAGCCTGAACTGCATAGTGAGACCCTGTCTCAAAAAGACAAAAAAAAAAAAAAAAAAAAAAAAAAAAAAAAAAAAAAAAAAAAAAAAAAAAAAAAGAAAATGAAAAAGAGTGGCTGAACAGATGTGAATATCGTAAGAAGGGTCATTCCAAAAGTTCCATTGTCTATCCTATAGCAACTCTAGGAGGACAGATGATGTAGGGTAGGGGGTGAGTACCCAACATGCTAATAAGAAAATCACAAGAGTCTTTTAGGATTCTCATTTTCCCTGAGTGCCCCCTACACAAGAAAAATTCTTTTTATGACTTTAGGAAGATTAACATTTACACATGCCAGAACACTAAGGCTGAGGGGAAAATGCTTAAGGCTTCCAGAGCAAGAAAATAGTCCAACTTCTTTTTTTTTTAGATAGGCTCTCCCTGTATAGTTCAGGCTGGGCTTGGGTTCACAGCAGTCCTATTGCCTCAGCCCTCCAAATGCTGGGATTACAGGTGTGTGTACCACACCTGACTGCAGCCTATTTTAAAGAAGAAAGAATCATGTTGGCATCAGTCACTCAGGACTGGATGCAGAAAAACCAAAAAAGCAACATACTTACATGTTCTGAAAGTTGTGTGAACCTCGGGGTACAGAGTGCACACAGAAGAGTTGTCCCTCAGGTATTAAGGCAAAAGAGACCGATTTTCAGGTTTGCAGGAACTCGATTTTCTATTCATGACTTCACTTACAGTTACCAAGGAGTTATTGTCTAGAAAATAAAAAGGGGAGCAGACAAAGCATTGAAGAACAAAGAGGGGGGGGGAACCAAAACCCAGAAAGTGCTTTGGATCAGTAACCATCTGAACCTGGGCAGCTGTGTGTTTCTGCTGGCAGTGACATCTCTAGGTCCAGCGGAAGCAGCCCAGAGGCCTTCAGTCTCATGGTGCTGTGTCACCTCTAGGCTTATCACCAGAGGCCTAGCCCTCCAGACTGTCACTGTCTTCACAGTGCTCACTCCCACTCTGCCCTGAACATGCCCTGCTTCTTCCCCACCCAGGTCTCACGACCCTTCTGAGCCTCGTTGTCTCTCTAAGTTCAGCTTCCCTGCTAGGTGATACCATCTCTGAAACTGGGCCCAGTGGTCTCCTCAAGACACAGTGACCTTTGAAGGTTTTTTCTCACACTTTGTGTTCCCAAGGCCCAGAGGTAAACTAGATATCTCCTGTGTACCCAGAACTACTTGCAAATTCCTTTTCCTTGTTTACTGGATTTCCTGTTGAGGTTAGTGGGAGTATAAAAAGCATCTTAAATCAGTAAGAATAACAGAAAATATTCAGAGTGTAGTGAAGATTGTAGAGGTTTTGTTGGATATGAGAAAAAGCCTGTGTGAAGAGGTGGCTGAGTAGGGCTTAAGCAAATACTTATTGTCCCTGAGAACATTAAAAAAAGAGGCCAAGGTTGGATTGGCTTTTGATATTGATCTCGCTGAAAAGAACAAGGGGTGACAAAGACCAGCTTTTCCCAAGCACTCAGATTATGCATCTGGGACAGAGAGAAGTGAATAGGTTGGTAGCAATAAGGAGAGAAACTCAGAAGCATCTGCTGTATCCTACTTTCAGTGCCTGTACCTGTGGATCCTGCCCGCCTCCTATGAGGAGGGAGAGCTGCCTGTCACTCCCTGTGACACCTGTGTCCCGGGGCATTGCTCCTGTGTGTGCTCCTGCTGTCTCTGCACCACCATTTCCCTTGCAGCTGGATCATTCCTCAGTGAACAGACATTTTGTAATTACTCTCTGAAGCTGGGAAAGGTGGCACATGCCTGTAATCCCAGCATTCTGGAGGCTGAGGCAGAATTATTGTGAATTTAGGGCTACAGTGTGAGCTCAAAGCTAGCCTGAACTGCACAGCAAGACCCTGTCTCAAAAAAACCAAAATACATACATGTATACATTATTTCCATAGAGGCAATATTCATTTTTCTAAGACAGTGTCCTTTGAAACCTTAGACTAGTAATTCCTAGCAAGAGGAAAAACTACTACCTGCCACCATAAACAAGGACATCAAACCCAGAGAAAGCTGTTTGCCGCTTAAATCCAAACAAGGTACAGATTGCCCTGATACCCCTCAAAATTAGTAAGAAACAACAACTGCCCAGTATTTTAAGGAATGAGGAACTGAAAGCTCACAAGAAAGGAAATACAGGTGGCTCTTAGACATTGTAAAAAGATGCTAAATTTTGCTAATAAAAAAATGACAAAAAAAAAAAAATGACAAGATCAAAAATGTGGTAACATTTCTTTAAAAGGTATAGCTGCCCATGTTTGTAGTGACACAAGTTATGTTGGCAATCCATCTGTAGTGTCCACTTGATAAATTATGCTTTTGTTTTTTCTTCTCTCTCTCGACCAGGAATCACAACCTCACACTTGCCAGGCAGGCGCTCTTCTGCTTTTTCTGCTGAGCTATATCCCCACCTATGCTTCTTTTATACAGTGGAGTAACACATGGTTCTAAAAGAATGAGGAAGCCGAGTGTAGTGGCACATGCCTGTAATCCCAGCACTCAGGAGGCAAAGGCAGGAGGATCCTTTCGAGTTCAAGACCAGCCTGAGCTTTATAAAGTGAGCTCAAGGTCAGCCTGAACTGCATATTGACTCCCTGTCTCAAAAAGACAAGAAAGAGCCAGTGAGATAGCTCAGCAGACTAAGTGCCTGCTTAGGCAAGCACAGGGAGTGGGGTTAGGTTTTATTTGGGAGGAAATGTTATAAATACATGAAAAAAGCTAGGAGCTAAATAGTGTAAGGCACATATAAACATTTACAATGGCATCTCAGTTCATGAGGTTCTCTCCAATTCTGGTCACAAACCAAACTGGATGAGAACCAAGTCAAGTTTCTTCTTAAATTAACATTGAATCAGAATACTGAATTTGATTCAGTTCTTGTCCATTTAAGTTTGTGATCAGAATAGGGTAAAGAGGTTCATGAACTGGAGTATTTTTTTAAGGGGAGATATATAACAATACAGTTTATATATATAGGAAATAGCTCTTGCAGCAAGAAATGGCCTTCTCATGATCCTGCATAATGCAGACTTCTGTTTGTACACATTGCTTTGATTTAAGTTTCTTTTCTTTTCTTTTCTTTTTGGTGGAACCAGCGATTGAACTCAGGCCCTTGTGCTTGCCAGGCAAGCGCTTGTTCCAGTGAGCCATCACACCAGGCCCAGTACACATTGCTTTGGAGTGCCACCTGTTAGATATTTTCTCCCAAGTTTTGTATTTTCACTTTGTTTCCTGAAAAGCTCCAATTCTGCTGTCCCTTCTTGGAGATGCCTCCACTGCTGTAAGTGCATAGATACCCCCCCCCACACACACACACAGACCCACACACCCATTCCTTCCTCTTTTGCACCTACCAAGATCTTCATCTTTCCTCTGACGTCTGTGTCACCTGCTTGAACTGAGGGTTTCACCCCTTGAAGGCAGAGTTTGTTCTCTGCTGTCTTCCTAGCTCCTAGGACTGTGTGGCTCAAGAATGTGCTCAAGCAGTGTTCTATGACAGCTCAAGTCCGAGGTGTACCAGTCTGAAACAGACTGGTAGCATCGAATGTTGCTGAGGATATGGAGCAGACAGAACTCCAATACGCTGCATGTGGGGTTGGAAAGAAAGTACGGACAGAGAAGGATGGAAAGGCAGCTTAGACTGTTTTGTTTACTTATTTGGAGGAAGCTTATGTAAATTCTACTCAGATGATTTTTGCCTGCTTCTAATCATCTCCCCCCAAGTCTGGTTATTTTGGAGTTAGTCTTCTGTTTTCTGTTGGGCCTACCCCCTGTTGTAGCCTTGATATTTTTAATACTTGCGGAACTTTATGTCCAAACTCAAATGAAAATTGAGTGCCTTGGTCCACAAAACAGAAACATTTGGCAAATTTTTTTGTTTGAGAACTCTGCATCAGTTAACTAACACAGTCATCTTTGCTGCCCAAACACCAATGAGGCTATCTTTTCCAGAATTGTGGGACAAATTAAATTCATGAATCTAGGAAATCCTTATATAGATATTTGTTACCAGTGCTTCTAGATTAGACAGGAAATCAGGTACTGAATGAAGAAGTCTCTTGTAAACTACCAATGATTGTTCATGCAGACAATCTCTCTGATGAACACATAAGAAACTGGAAAACTGCCTTGAAGAAAAATCATGTGAGGGAACAGGTAGAGATTACTTTTCATGGGTCCTTTTTTGACTATCCTGAGTTTTGACCATAGTATAAACCAAAAAAAAAAAAAAAAAAAAAAAAAAAAAAAAAAAAAAAAAAAAAAAAAAAAAAAAAAAAAAAAAAAAAAAAAAAAAAAAAAAAAAAAAAAAAAAAAAAAAAAAAAAAAAAAAAAAAAAAAAAAAA